>CABHPQ010154590.1:9901-43901 GCA_902168405.1 Peromyscus aztecus | reverse complement strand
GTAGGGGAAAATGTCCCAGAGGCTTTCAGGGTAAATCTGTGTCTATGTAAGTCTACTTTAACATTTGAAAAATTAATTTCTGTTTTGTTTTATTACTACAAAAGTAATACATGCTTTGTGGAAAGTTATAAATTCAGATAAGAATTTTTTTAAATGATAGCCTCGCGTTATTACTCCTTATAGATTATTTCTTAACACCTATGTATGTGCATCCTTAAAGCTTTTTTGATGCATATATAAATATACATCTACATTTTTGTCAAAATGGGATCATGTTGTACATGCTGTTTGTAAACAGGTATTTTTACTTAATGATCTCTATCTTGCCAGGCCAATAAATTTTCATCTTATCTAAAACCCAGTCTGTATTCAAATTTCTCCTGCCTGTCCCCCACCATGTCCTTTACAGTTGGTTTGTCCAAACTAAACTCAAATGTAGGGCCCTGTATAGCTCTTAATTATCCTGACCTATAAAGCTCATTAATCTTGATTTTTCATGAAACTTTTTCTTGAAAAAAAAATCAGGAGAGATTGAAGTTTACTGTGTGCATTTTTTTTAGATTTTATTCTTTACATAAACCAGATTTTAAAAAAAACTGTCCAACTTTCTGCATTATCTTCACCTACAATTGCTACTGCCTTATTGGTATAACAGATGGTCAGCGTTTAAATGTAAAGCCTTTAGTCTCAAGTGAAATTTGTAAACCTGCTCGAAATCTTGGAAAACATCTCCATTTTTCTTCACATTTATCCAGACCCAAATACAAAGGAAAATCAGTCAAAATTCGTATCAGACACATAGTTAGTGAGTGTGGCAAATAAAACAGGCATGTCCTGGCCTCATGGAACTTGAGATCTAGGAGAGAAGGTGGACCCTAAGTTACTTGCTAACATGAAGTACCAAATGAAATGATGATCCAGGCTGATGCTGAGAAGACAGAGGATGAAGTTGTCCAGACACCAGGAGGGGCTTGGGGAGGCAGGTCTGGTCTGGCAAAAAGCCAGCCTTCTCTAGAGGAATGCTGTTGAGAGAGGAGGGCAAAGGTTGCTTTGGTGATCAGAAATAGAACTTGCCAAAGTGCTGGAGTTAGTCTGGGAGTGGTTCCTCACATGGCTGGGATAGAGAAAACATTGCCAAATAATGGAATGTGAGAAGCCAGAAATGAAGACTCAGGCCAGCTCATCCAGGTCCTCAGGCCATGTGAATACTTTCGGGCTTGATTATGTGGGTGAGAAGGAGCAATGCAGGGCTGTAAGCAGTAAGAACACATGATCTGATTGATGTTTTTACTAAGGACATGCTGACTTCTGTGTAAAGAGCACAGTGAGGGGACAGTGCAGCGACAAGAAACCTGTGAGAAGGCCACTGCAGCTGTTCAGTTGAAATTGAATGCCTTGGCCTTGATTGATAGGTAGAGTAGATTAAAGAGGAGTGACTTAGAGATATATTAGCTTGTTAAGAAATGGAACCAGAAAGATGTGGGGACTGATGTGATGGAGAAGGAGAGGGGAGGTAAGAAAGAAGTACTAACAATGATATAGCTGTTTGGACTGTTTCCTGGTTTTGTTCAAGTAATTACAGCCCAATTCAAGCTGGCTTAGGATTCAGTGGAAATGTATTGTCTCAAGTACCCAGAAGTCCTTGGGTAGATCAGATGCTCAACCCAGCTGGACCCAGGAATTCAGATCATATCTTTAAGAGAAGCTCTCTTTCCTATTCGTGTGTGTTGGCTTCACCCTTTCTTTACAGATCCTTCTTGTGGTGACAGGCTAGCTACTGGCCACTCTAGGTTTGCATCCGTTACAGGACACCCCTCTAGCAGAAGAGAATGTCTCAATATTTTCAGGAAATGCCCTAGAATGGAGCCTCATTAGCTAGTCTTGAGTAACATGTTTATGCCTGGAGCTCAAGAATAGAGTCGATTCTACATAGAGTAAATACACACGAAGTAGAGAAGCAAATCTCAGAACCTATTACCACTATAATTGTGAATGGATGATAGACAGGCAAGAATTACAGCATTTACTGTGCATGACTCCCATCATTTTTATAGGTATAACTGAATGAATGGCGAGGTCATTCCCTTGAGGAAGAAAAGAGTGTTGAGGGAAAGATTACAAGGTCAGGTTTGCACCTGCTCTTTGTAGGGCCTGTTAGATTTTACCTGGGGGTGCTAAGTGAGCTGAGAAGTGCATGGCTCACTACAAAGTTCTTGGCTGTAGTTCAAGGTTTGGAAGTCACCAGTGTGCGTGGTATGGGTGAGATCATCTGAAGAGTATGTCACACAAGAAGAGGAAATTTAATAGCTGGCAGAGGAAAAGAAGAAATCTGCAGAGCAAAGAGCAAAGGAAGGGCCGGCCAGCAGGCTAGATGGAAACCTAGTCCAATCCTGCCGTTGAAGTCAAGACTCTTTGTTGACGGTGAATGTGGAATGGCTAACTGCATGGCCAGCCTCGGAGAGAGCCGGTCA
Organism: Peromyscus aztecus; assembly: GCA_902168405.1. Taxonomy (NCBI): domain Eukaryota; kingdom Metazoa; phylum Chordata; class Mammalia; order Rodentia; family Cricetidae; genus Peromyscus; species Peromyscus aztecus. The sequence continues at coordinate 41,430 of CABHPQ010154590.1, read as the reverse complement.
CTCAAGGAAGTGTGAGAGCTGCATCTTAGTGCCTGCTGGTGCCACTGGTCAGGAGAACAGGAAGTGTCCTAGAGTTAGCAAGGAACAGCAAGGGGGGAGCAGTGAGGCCTGGCAGGAGACAGGGGAGTGAAGAAGACTTGAAATGCTGACAAAGATTAGAAATTTGCTCTAGGTGCTCTGCAGAAGAGTTTTAATTGAGTTAGGTTGTTTGGTAAATAAATGTGAAGTTACAAAGGAAGCTGGAATTATCCAAGTTAAAAATAGAGGCGGATGGGATTCAAAGCCCAGATGGATGGAGAAATCTTGGGACGGAGAAGAATCCACTCCTTCACTACAGCTGGGAGGGGAAAGGATAAAGGTAGATGTGGAAAAGCATGCAGGTCTTGTACAGGCCAGCAGTGGAAGTTATTTGCATATCATGGTTTCCACCATGGCTGAAAAGTAGAAGGTGGTATCATCTCTTAAAGTGAGCAAGGATCCCAGGATTGGAGAGGAGAGAGATTTGAAACAGGTGCAGAAACTCAAGGTAGAACAGAGTCTCTGAGAAGGGTGTGTGGCAAGGAAAGGCTGTGTTGGCTTCATCTGGCCAGTTCATGATTTCCTGCCACAGGACCAGCAAGGGGGCTGCCACATCTAAGAAGATGGAGAGTTTATCCTCAAGAGGTGAGGAAAAAACATAGGAGTGAGGAGCTAATGGTAGAATTGTAACCCATTGTTACATTGTAACATGTAAACCCATTGTAACATCACACATGGAGTCCAAAAATTGAATGGAGAACATTGTTATGATTAGCTTGGTAAAGGGAGAATGGGTTCTGAGTTTCATAGAGAATGAAGGGGAGGTGAACTGTGAGATCTCTGCTGCTGACAGAGAAACGGAAAGGAGGAAAGGTAAGGAGGTTGACAATAGAAAGCCCCCAAGCAGTGAGAAAATGGTTGTAGAAAGGATAGAGGGATAAGCATAGTGGCACAGTCAGCTTATGAGGAAGGGGAAGGTTGGGCTACTGATCACCAACAGAGAGGCATTGGATGGTCTACTATAGATCACCAACAGAGAGGCATTGGATGGTCTACTATAGATCACCAACAGAGAGGCATTGGATGGTCTACTACAGATCACCAACAGAGAGGCATTGGATGGTCTACTACAGATCACCAACAGAGAGGCATTGGATGGTCTACTACAGATCACCAACAGAGAGGCATTGGATGGTCTACTACAGATCACCAACAGAGAGGCATTGGATGGTCTACTATAGATCACTGACAGAAAGGCATTGGATGGTCTACTACAGATCACCGACAGAGAAATATTAGATGGCCCTAGTTCTAAAGATGCGGTTGCTCTGATGGTACTCTGAAAGCATTACTCTGCCTCTTCCCTGGATGGCCTGGTGGTTTTAACCTTTCATTGCTATTCACATTTTTCTTCGTTTTCCTTTTTCTGTTAAAGTCACTTTGGAAATAAAAATAATTTCTCTTCGTATAACTTCTTATTTCACTAAATGACACCACTGTCCATCAAACCCTAAACTGGAATTATTCTTCATGCCTACCCCACATTGCACCCAGTGGTAGATTTAGTTCACTCAACTTTCAAAAGAAATATGTATGATATTCTTTACAGTCTTCCTTGCTCTCAGCAGCCATTGTCTTTTGCAGACACTGGTAAGAACCTTGAGTTCCTCTACTGGCCATCAGCTCATCCTTATATCCACTCTCCTCACATCTCCTCACATTTGCCTACAATCCATTCTCCCTATAGTCCATCTTCTGAAAATATGTCAGATGTCACTGAAAATAAAACCTGCCTTTCTCCTCACTACTCTAGCATACCCCGGAGTCCTCGTGTGGGTCCCAGAACTTGACAAGCTTGATTCTCCTTTAGGCCCTTTGCCACAGCTGTCTTCTTGCCTTGGAATATTCTTCTTCCTAGCAGGGCTTTTTCTTGTTATTCAAATTTCAGAATTAATGCCACCTCCCTAGAAAGTACTTCTCTGACTGCCTGCCCAGCCAAAAGTAGGGTGGATCATTCCATCTGTCTCATAGAAACACACATTCCTTACCCTGTCCTTTCTTGTCTACATCTCTTTTCCTTCCCCACCCTTAAAAAAGTTCTCTTTAACCCATTTCTTAAGTTAGTCCATGGTATATATAGACATCACTTAGAATTCCCTGAGTACCACTGTAGAGCTAAATTCATAAAGTCAACACTGGCCTCCTCCTTTTCTTTCTCTCTCCCTGCCTTCCTCCTACTTATCCTTCCTTCCTTCCCTCTTTCCATGCCTTTCTCCCTTCTCCTATCTTTGCAAAATTAACTCATGGGCTTCCATGATCTCATTGCCAAATTTCTAAATAACGTGGCAGCTATGGTCTAAAAAGAAGGAGTACTCAGTTTGAAGTCCAAAGACTCAGGAGAGCCAAGTAAAATTCTGGGGTTTTTTTTCCTATTATTTTGTTTTCTATTCTCAGTTTTCTTTTATTCAGAGGATTAGCAAAAACTGAACCTAGGTCACTGTGGAGTGAGACAGAAGGGGTACCAGCTATCTCTATCTGCAACAATATAGTATAACAAATTTGCCCACCACTTAGTGTCCTAAAGTAGCCATTCAACATGTCTTTCTTATATGGGTCAGTTGAGATGTTTTGTTGATCTGGACTGGGCTCACTCGTGTGTCACCAATTGGCTGACCACCCAGCTTGGGTAGCTGGCCTAGGATGGCCTTCAACTGAGGTGACTCAGCTCAGTTCCATACGATCTCCTGCCTCCCAGCAGGCTAGTCTGGGCTTGTGCTGCCAGTGGTGGCAGAGTTCCAAGAGAGAAATCAGAAACCTGTACATGTGTTTGGAGTTTCTGCTTGCCTCAAGTTTGCTATTATCCCATAGTCCAAACAAGTCCCATGGCCAAGCTTACTGTTAAAGGCCATGAATAGAACAAGGTACACCGAAGCCATGGCCAGGAGCCCAATGAATCCACACAATGGAAAGAAATCATAGCAAGGGAGTTATCTCCTTCCCTGAACATGTTTCCTTCATGCTCCTCAACCAATCTGATATTTCTAAGCTCAGTATAAATATTTAGTGCATGTCTAAGAGGCTCTAGACTCTGGGTATTAGGGTGCCAAAGACATAGCAGTGACTATAAAAGAGGGCATTGTGTTGAAGTGGGAGAAAAGTGCACACAGAAGCAGACCCAATTCCACACACTGACAGGTGCTCCACAAGCATTGTTTCAAAGCTCTTTGTGGGATTCAGGCAAGAACAGCACAGAAAGAGAAGATAAACCTTGCTGCTGGGAATGTAAAATGCTGTAGCCATCAAGGAATCAATATGGAGATGTGTTTAAAAAAATCTAAAAGTAGAACTAGCACATGACCCTGCAGTACCACGCTCTAGGGTATATACCCGAAGGACTGTATGTCAGCCACATTACAGAGATGCATGCACAGTCTGTGTTTATGCCTGTACCATTCACAGCAGCCAAGAAATGGAAGAAGCCTAGAGGCCCATCGATGGATGAGTGGATAAAGAAAATGCAGGGCATCTGTAAATAATGAAAATGTGACATTTGAGGAGAAGGGGTGAAGCTGGATCTCTATGCTAGGCAAAGTAAGGATGGCTCAGAAAGACAGATGGTGCATGCTTTCTCATATACAAGGTCTAAGTTGATAGAGATACATAATATGAAGATAGAACACACACAGTGGAAAGGGGCTATGGGAGGGGAGGAAGGGATGTAAAGGGAGGGGGAAGAGGAACAAGAGTGAGTAATGGGATGTGTGTGGCATGAAAGCGGAAGGGGAATTATTTGGGAGTGCAGATAAGACCAGCAAGAGTGAGGGAATAGGGTGGGGAAGGATGATAGGTGGGAACAATTGAGAACAAAGTATATTTACGAACTTGTCACCGTGAAATCCATTACTTTGTATGCTAACTAAAAAATAATAATAATAATTTTAAAAAACCAAGCTATTCACAGCAGCAGGTTCTCACTGAAGACAATTGAGACAGGTGTTGTTGTTGTTGTTATTGAATTTCCGGGCCCTAGCAGAGCGCTTGGTGCTGTAAGGAACTCTAACTGGACAGAGCTCAGCAGAACGCATGGTGAAGGGAGAGGCGGGGCTGAGGGTTGGGTGAGGTACTTGTTCCAGCCCACTCTCTTACATCTTCCCAGGAGAGGATGCAAGGACCGCCGCTCCCCCCCCCCCCAGCACTGCCCTTCTAAGATGAGTGCCCAGGGAACTCTCCCCATACACTGCTGCAGATCAGCCATTCTCCCAGTGGTGCTGGCACCCAGACTTTTCTGTCTCATAGTCAATCATGGTGGTAAAGCAGAGAAGACACAGAAGGACATTTGGAACTGGGTGTTTGCCTCAGTTCTTCCGGGACTATAAAAGCGGGAATTAATCATTGTGAGTAGAAAGGCTCTAGATTACTCCCTCTTCCTCAGTGTGAATGAAAGATAGGCTTGGGCTGCAGTTAACTTTGCCATTAACTCCTGGAGTTCCTCTGTCATGTACCTGTGTGCTAGAGTTTCTTTGAAATGTCACCAAGGCTCTTTCCATAGAGAAGGATGCCTACTTGAAGATACTAGTTAATTTTAAAGTACTGATATGTTACTCCACGTTGTTCGAATGCATGAAAATATAATTAGAAAATGTTTCAAACATATTGACATGGCTCCTCGTTATAGTTCTTAACTTCGTGGCTATAGAGACCAGTCCTTCCCATGGGGCACTGTCACAGTGTGACTCCCGGGAGATCTCCAAACCTGCCTCCTACTGTAATAGAGCAAGCCAGATTGTGGTTTTCCTTCTCTTTCCTGCAAGGGTGATTTGCACATATGACCACTCAGGTAGTCACATGGTCCCAGGACCCCAGGTGGAAGAAGACAGAGCTGCCTGTTAGGTGTTTATTCCATGCCCCCAAATTCATACACCAAACACCTAACTCAAAGCCCCTTAGAATATGCTCACATTTAGGGATAGGGTCATTGCGGAGAAAATCAAGTTAGAATGAACCCTCATCCAGTGAGGCTGCTGTCCCTATGAAAGGAAGAGATTCGGATCCAGAGACTCATGTAGAGGAAAGACAGAGTAAAGAGACATAAGAGAATATCAAACCTGCACAGGGACAATTAGCCACAAGCCAAGGAAGAGAGGCCAGGAAGTGAAACCCCTTCAGAACTCCCAGAAGGAACTGAGTCTCTGACAACATCCTAGCTTTTGAGCTTCCAGAACTCTGAAACAATAAATCTCTGTTGTTTAAGCCACCCGCCTATGGCACTTCGTTACAGCAACTCACACAAACTAATATACCGTCTTCCCCAGAAAATTCCCCTGGTGTGGGTTTGGCTCCAATCCTGGTCTTCTTGGGTTCCTGGCTCTCCATCTTCCAGGCATTTATGAAGCTGTTAAATCTGTCTTCAAGGAATTATTTTTTTCAGTAAAATTGATCCAGAGTTTGTTGTTTCCAGCTAAGAAGCCCAATGAATACAAATACCAGGTTCCCTAAAGCTTCCCTCTATAGGGAACGTGGTTGTCTTTCTTGGAAACAGCTCATGATTGTGACTTCCCTGTGGAGTGTGGCTTTGTTGGGTTGGCATATCTGTATTTCCTTTGTGGTTAGCGGGCTTTTGACTAATCTAACCCTGCTTCTTCCTTGCCTTTGATTTTCAAAATGCAGTTTTCTTATATAATTCACCTCAAGGTTGGCAGATTGGTTGACTCTCTGGATTGAAAACATCCAGGGTCAGATGTCATTCATACCAAGCCACCATGGGTGCAGTGTGCCTCGTGGAACATGGGGACTCTTTAAACGTCATCAGGCTGCTGTTAGCCCTGGTGCTGAGAGGTGTGGACAGGAATTGGAACGAGTCGATTTTATTCCTGCTCTACAAAGGGTTTTCCAAGCCACCTGCCATGCTGTCTTTGAGTTCAGGCACATGAACATTAATTCTTCGTTAGTGCATTGCTACAGTATTTAATCTAGAATGACAGGGTTCCATTTCTTTTATGTATATAACTCTGAGTTAATGTACCCAGGGCTTAAGCGAAGCTGCCTTATCTGACTATAGTGTTATATTGGCTCAAAAAGCTGGTGAATTGAAATAGATTGTGTTAGTGGTCATGTTATCCTATAACTCAAGAGAATAAAATTATAACCAAGGGGCAGAGCCTCTACTTCAAGTTAGCAGAAACAAACAGGAGGAGGAAAACGCAACAGCCAAATAGGTACCAATTTTTCTCCCACATCTCCCTCCAAAAAGAGAAGTAGAGACTATGCAGAATATAATGCTCATATTAAAAAAGTGTTGCGCAACTCAATCTCCTTTAAATCTTGCACTAGCCTTCTGACATAGATGCTAGGATGATCATTCCCATCTCACTGTTGTGCAAACAGGATCTCACAGCAGTTGGCCAAATTGATCCCACACCACACCAAAGGATATTCTTTCTACACAGGAAACATGTTTACGGCATTACCAAAGCGACTCAAGAATAACGGCATTTCCTCCACATGGGGTAACTGGAGATTGAGGGGGACAGGGAGGGAGGTCAAGTTGCTCTCCAGAGAACTCAGTAGAACTACAGGGCAGGATCAGTTCTCAGAACCTCCATTCTGTTCTCAGCTCATCCTTTCATGCAAGTTGGGTCAGCCATCTTCAAGGCTCCTTGCTGCTCTACAGTTAGGTTTTGACTTGGCCATTTTGAGTGGATAGACATTTTGTTTACTTGACATTCTTCTCTGCCTACCAACCTTAGGGTTTGCAATGGGAGCATTTGGTGTATTTTCTACAGCCATCAACCGAGGGGGCCCTTATTCTCTCCGGGAGAGAAGAGAGACTAGTAGATGATCTTAGAAAAGTCACTTAACCTCATGAATCCCTGGTAATCTTATCAGGAGTGAGTGAGTGCATGCTGGCACTGTGTGTAGCTGCCTTCAGGGCCAAATCCAGACCCCTTCTTCAGTTTCTGCTCTTCCTATACCAAGATCTATGGGTCAAAGCCAAAACCATGTTTTTCTCATAACCTAAGTAACTATTCTAAATACCTGCCTGAAACAGAGCCTCCTTATCAAGGGATTTCTTCTAAATGTCACTTATGACTGATTAACAGCATCAGTTTGAAGAAAAGAGATCTCAAATGCCACAAGACCACTATCCACAAGACCAGCCTGACTGTCACAGGCAAATTCACCCCAATCCTATGTCTTAAATTCATTTTGCAATCTTTTCATATAAATTACAGATGAAGTAGAGTTTGACCTAAGAGAGGAGGGCAGAGGAACTCAGTGAGTGATGGTTGATCTAGTCTCTTTCATTTTTCCAGTCACATCCTTCTATTTTGGAAGTACCCAAAACATCATGACATATTCTCTAGGAAATGTAGCTGACTGAGAATTTGCACTCACTGTTGAATAAATGAGTAAGAACAAGACGTTATAGTGGGCTCAATCCTTCAGGATCACAATAACAGCCTTGCCACTGGGAGTGCTTATTTGGACCATAGATGTACTCAAGCTGGGAGCCTCAGAAGGCTCTCTGTTGTGAAAGGAAACTGCTTGTGTGAAAATGTTGTAAGTTACCACCAGAAAGGGATTTTATATCCCCCCTCCTTTCCAGAGGAAAGAGAATGTGGATCCAAATGTTCAATAAATAGTTCCCTAAGTAGCAAGGAAGAAACTCAATGTTATCATTGAACTCTTTTGTGATTTTTTTTAAAACAAAGTCTCATGAGATACTACAGCCTGAACTCAAACATAAGACAGCTAATGGTAGTAACAAAGCAGACATTACTAAAACCAACAGCAGGAAGACCAATACACAGCATTAACTCAACATGTATTGTAGTCTAAGAGTCTTTACATGCCTTCTCACATAATTATCATAGTAACCATATGAGTCTGGATATTATTATTGTCTAAAGCAAGCGAGGAAAGTGAGTCACAAAGGAAAAAAGAAACTGTATTTTTGCCAAGGTCCCACAGTTGGTAGAGCCAGCATCTAAACCCAGAAAATCTGATTTTAAAACACGTAAGTATTAGCCACTGCATAAAAGGTCTATTGTCTCTTATGCCCCTGGAATCTCCCTGGCTCCATGTCTGGTTTATAGCTCTTTGATCTGAGAATTTCTAAGGATGATCCCTTTTGGCATCCCAAAAGCTACCTCTAGTGGGTTCCTCAGTTTAGACCAACTGGTATATTGAAGTGTACAAGATTTCAAATGTGTAAGCAAGTATCCTAACATTATTATATAATGTATTTGCCCTCATTAATTTGATGCTTAGCAAAATTGAATAACTGTAGATATTTGAGGTTGATTGTAGGTTTCTATCTACTCCCTTTGGTATGTTAATACTGATTCATTCCAGTACAGACCTTTCATCTCTATCACATGACCATTCCACATGCTAAAAGATAGAATCAATATTCATCTTAGCATCCCTCTCCTCTGGGTACCAAGAAGCTTGGCAGGAACATCTAATACCTTATCATTTGCCCTTCTAGGTAGAAAAGCCATGGATTCTGAGTCCTAAGTGCACCAGCTAACAAAAGATGATTCCTTAATGGCTGGTCTAGCAAGACACGCCTGCTGGTCCAGTAATGGAATGAACATCATTGGAGTAACTAAACACTTTCAATGGGATTTTCAGTCCTACTCTACTGGATGAAATCCATACCTGGAACAACTATCAGGCCAATAACCTATGGATAGACAGGTCATAGATCCTAGGGGAGAGTCTACTACTACTATGCTTTAAAATGGATCTGGTTTTGAACCAACTCCTAATAACCTATCATTATACCCATACCTCAGTGTGTCTCTCAAACATCATCTTAGACAGGTCGTAGAACTTAGGGGAGAATCTATTACTATTATGCTTTAAAATGGATATAATTTTGAACCAACTCCTAATAACCTATCATTATACCCGTACCTCAGTGTGTCTCTCAAACGTCATCTGAGAAGCTTTTCATTTCAGTAGAGAGTGATTAATGCAGTGACACCCCAACTGGTCAAGGTTCAGAGAGTAAATGACTACAGAATTCTCATCTCATGGGTCGGGGTCATTGCAGAAGAGGGGGCAGAAAGAACACAAGAGCCAGCATCAGAGGATGACGGCAGGGAAACATTGCCTTCCCAACACAGAAGAAGAGCCACTGCACATAGGAACCCACAGAGGTTGTGCCAATATGCACTAAAGTCACCCAAGCCCAAACCAGACCAAATCCCAGCATGGAGAGAAGAGATGGGCACATAATTCCACCCCCAGACATGTAGCTATGGGTAAGTGTTAGCAGCTTGGAGAGAGAGACACTTTTCTTTAAAAGTGTAGCCCCTGGGAAACTGACCACTCTCTAGAAGAAAATCACAAATCCAAGAACATTTTGTTAGCATAAATTTCTCTTGGAGGATTTTTTTTAAGAACACAAATTTGGGTGGGTAAGAAAGTAAGGGTGGCTCTGGGAAAAGATGGAGGTGAAAATGACTATGATCAAAGCATGTAGTATGAAACCCATGAAGAAATAATTAAAATGTTGTTTCCCTTATAAGTAAACAAATAAATATATTAAAAATTTTAATTATAAAAATATATTTCTTTAATGATACACACATACATGCACATGTGCATCTGTGAGTGTGCATGCAGGTGCATATGCAAGTGTATGTATACACATGTGTCTCAGGGCTAGTTCTGAGCATCCCATGATGCTCCAAACCCAAGAACCATTATCTATCTGCGTCTTGCACTGAAGAACAACAAATCTGTCTGAACCTAAGGCTGTCCTTTGGACTGCTTCCATTCAGAGAACTCCACCTTACTCAAGATAAGTTTTGCCCCATTTAACATGGGGTTTTGTGGAGATGACTTTGCAGCCTTCATATGCAACCTTTCAAGGTGTGCTGGTCATAAAAAAACACACAAGAATTCAAGATGTGAGTAACTGTGATTTCCTAAGCACATTGACTGTCGATCTGGGACAACAGAGATTGGACCTTCTGCTCATTTTAATCTGTGAAACCCACTTCTGTGCTATTATTTAGGGTCTATTCACATCACTTAAAATCATAGTGCTGCATCTAAAATGAACCCTAGACACCTTCTAGTCCAATTTTCTTGTTCCCACAGATGTGGGAAAACACAATCCACCCATAGTTCAGAGTTCGGGGTTAACCAGGGGTATCTAATACACTAACAACACTTTGCTCCACACCTTTTCATAATCAGAAAGGTAATTAAATCAAGGAGTTCAACTTATATTAGTTGCATTAAAATCTAAAATCCATGTTAGGACATATACTGAGAGTAGAACAATCTTTTCAGTGGGTCCACTGAAATACAGCTGTGGTTGAGAAAGATCCAGACTGTGGAGGTAGCAAGCAAACATTCTCCCAAGTCTGGAGTTCTGTCTTTTATAAAAGTCTTTCTTCTCTCCCCTTCTCTCCCCTTCTCTCCCCTCCTCTCCCCTCCTCTCCCCTCCTCTCCTTCCTCCCTCCCTCCCTCTCTGTCTCTCTGTCTCTGTCTCTCTCTGTCTCTCTCTGTCTGTCTGTCTCTCTCTCTCTGTCTCTGTCTCTGTCTCTCTCTGTCTCTCTGTGTGTGTGTGTGTGTGTGTGTGTGTGTGTGTGTCTGTCTGTCTGTCTCTGTTTCTGCCTCTCATCCTCTAATGTCTTTTCCATTGCTCAGAAACCTCTCAGGCCAGAAACAAAACCTGCTTAGATATCTTGCTGAAACCCAGAAAGACAGGAGCCACAGTGAAATCCCTCCTGTGTGGGAGCATTCTTCTGCTGCCTTCTTTTCTTACCAAACGTTGGTCCTAGGTCCCAGAATTCTGAAAGGACCAGGCAAAGAGACCCTTTGTAAGAACAGAACAGAACAGCACAGAACAAGGACATGCTCACTGACCCAGGGAACCAAGGACTGTCAACCATGTAATCAGAATATCAAACAAGCTGGCTTCACAGTTTTCTTCCCCTACCTTCTAACAGCTTTCCTGAAAACCTAGGATTCCTTCTAAAGAAAGGCAGTTCTCTCAGTTAGGCAGAAAAGGGGACTGGTGAGGCTTCTGGTGTGCAGAATGTAATGAATTTATATATATAATGAACCAGTTCCTGGTTCATGTCCGATCTCATATTTCTTCTTGCATTAGCTAGTTAGTTACTGTTAACAAGGTAGCAAGTACCCAGAGCTGTCCACCCAAAATAAAACTTCAAAAACTGCTAGGCCAGCAAGGTGACTTAGTAGGTAAGGGCACTTGGCAATGTGACTTTGATTCCTGTAACCCACATGTTGGAAGAAGAGAACTGATTTCCCCAAGTTGTCCTCTGACCTCCCAATGTGTGCTGTGGTGTGCAGGTATGTGCACACACATACACACTAATAGAAGCACTTGCTGTTGATCTACATGTAAGCTTCTTCTCACATGTAGTAATGGTCATTCTTTAAGGATTTTTATATGGTTTTATTAATAAATGTATGTTTTCATCCATTTATATAATCATAAGAATAAAGACAACTCTCCCTATTTCCAGATTCTGAGTGCCTGATAATATTATGTATTGTCGACCTTGGGTTGAAGATATATAATAAAGAATTTCATCTGTACTAAACATAATCAAACTTTTATCTTATTTTGCTCAAACTGTGCAGCATTACAACTGTTTATGTAGCATCTATATCAGGTATTAAAAGCAATCAGATCATTTCCATGAGTATATGAGTTATATGAAATACTATGTCATTTACATAAGGATTTGAACATTTTATAAAATGTCTTAATGTCTGGAGGGAAGTGTCCTGGAACCAATCCCACATAGATATTGACGGGCAATTTTATTGCCTTAAAAATCACAAATGTTTCAATATTACAAAGATTACTATAAAACTATTATTACATGATACCTAAAATTTTCTTCAAAATAATAAGGACTGGGTTAGGGAGACGGCTCTGTGGGTAAAATCCTTGCTTAGGAAGCCTGAGAGTTTGGGTTTGGATCCTTAGCACCCAGAAGCTATAATCTCAATGCTCCTACAGTGGATTGGAGACAGACACAAGAGAATCCTTGGAAACTCACAGGCCAGCAACTCAGAAGCAATGAAGAAGAGAGACCCACCCTCTGATAGAGCAGAAGAGAGAATGATACAGAGGTTGTCCTCTGACTTCCACATGTGTACCGTGTCATAGCGTGTATGTGCACACACATAAAATGATGATGATGACGGTGGTGGTGGTGGTGGTGGTGGTGGTGGTGGTGGTGGTGGTGGTGGTGACAGCTGTAGCAATAACAATCATGATAATAATTGAAGGGATACATAGATAAAAGATAACAGATGGCACAAGATTAGCCAAGATGAAAGCTGAGTGAGGCATACACAACTATCCTATTCTGTTGTATATGTTTAATGTTTATCCATATTAAAACTAGCAAAGGGTATCATGACACATGCAATCGGGAATTCTTTTATTGTTAAAATCTACATATGTCATTGTGTCTTTAGTTATGTAGCATATTTCCTATACCAAATAGATAATTTATTTGAAATATTTTAATAAGAGTCAAAGTTAAAGATATATGGTTATTCTAAAAGTCCAATGTAGCAATATTAGATTTTTTTAACCATTGATTTCAGTCATCAACTGTAGTTATTTTGATTTTTTTTCCCATCCTCACAGGTTCTACCCCTCCTGATCAGCCCTTCTCCTCCCTGCTCTTCCTCCTCCTCCCAGGATCCCATGAAGCCATCCTTCTGCAAATGAGTTCTAGGCTGGAGAATGGAAGCACCTGGGCTTTTCTTCAATTTGATTTGGTTCTTAACCACTACACTAGCTTGGCTTCCCGGAGGTGGTGTCCTCCTACTGGGTACCAGTCTCCCCTTTCCAAACTGCATCCTGGTCCCTGCCCATAGAGGACCCAGAGACACTCTGAGGGGGCAGGGGATAGCTACATGCTTCTGCTTTTGATTCTCTGCAGTAGCATTCTCCTATTCTGGCCCTTCTGCTCCAGATAGCCTCACCCTTCCAGCATCCATGACAAAGGGCTCCTTTGTCCATGACTGGACCCCAGCGAGGGCTGAATTTTCATTATTTCATGCAGAGTCTGTTTTAGAGTCAAATCCAAGCCAATCTCCCCCATCCCTCTCTCAAACTGACTAGTCTGTGTGCTTGTGAACTCACACACGTGATATGCCCAATAACGTTTTCATCCATTTGCAGGGAATACCACTCTCAATTCACTTCTCAATAGCAGAAGCTGGCTTACTCAGCAAAAGCTTTCTTTGCAGGCTCTGTTGCATGTGACCCAAATACTAATCATTTCCTTTAGTCACCAAATATTTATTTGGTGTCGGTGATGTGTTAAGCACTGTGTGCAGAAACATAAATTAAGATCCAATCCCACTGTCAAAGAGCTCCACACTCAATTGGGAACAGAGAAACACTCATGAGCACATACAACAGACACACTTACAATCTGGGCCGTGTCACGAGTTCCATGGGTTACTTTTCCCTCACTACTTCCGCAAAAAAACTGTTAAAATTTATGATTTGCGTTAACATATGGCCTAAAATAAATGTACTAATACTGTATATTGAAACATTTTCTTCAACCTGGAAGCTAATTTTATCTCAGTTTTCATGGGCCCCAGACTGTCCGTTGAGCCTAAAGGAGAAGGGAGCTTTGCCTGCCATCTATATTCACTCACACCTCTTTATTCTGTTCATTCCTTCCCAGGAATGACAGCCTCCTATGTGATGGTGATTCTTTGTTTTGTTTCCTATTGAAACGAAGTACACTAGTACTTGGGAGGCTGAGGCAGAAAAATTGCTACAAACTTAAGGTCAACCTTGGATACCTTGAGTTATGAGTACCAGGCTAGCTGGGAGTACATGGCAAGAGCTCCAAACATTAATTGATTAATTAATTAGTTATTCAAATAGAAGCCACATATCCATAGAATAATGATAAAATCATATTTAAGTAACTAATTCATTATGATTGGAGGTACAAATACAGCTAGCTGTCAGATGGTAATAATAACTAAAATGTATTGATTGCGAATGAAGTGAGCACCTTTCCCATATATTCATACATTAAAGACAACAGCCCTATGTATGGCATTATTTCCTTCATCCCCATTTTGTAGCTGATTATACTGAACACAGAGAAGCCAAATAACATGACTACAGGCTACATAACTAACAAGAAGCATAGTCAAGATCCAAACACAACATGTCTGGCTCCTGAGTCTTAGTCACAATGGCAAAGAACACAGGTTGCAATGTGTGAGGTCCCAGGCTATTCTCAGAATGATTGTGAATTTTCCATTCTTTACAAAACTATAACCTGCCAAAAGCCCACCATTTGTAGATTGGAAAACTATGTAGGGTAAAGGATCTAACGCTCCTTTACAGAAGTGTGTTGTTGTCAGGGGGACTCATGTACTTGAAGTATTCCCATTCCAGGAGCCTGTTGTGCTCTGAAGATTCCTCTGCTAAGTGTACAGGGGCCAGCAGAAGAAGGTTGACTTCCACACCCCAGCCCTTTCTATCCCTAAAATGGCATAACAGATGTGGGCTTTCCTAGACTTGCATAGTCCATAGACTTGAGACTTGGAATTACAGCCACTGTTTCCCTGGTTTGTATCCTTACCAACAATGTAATTTCACAGATAAGAAACTCAGTTACAAAAGATGATGCCACATTCTAAGTCCACAATGCCAGAACAATCCTTATCTGCCAAGCAGAAATGTATGCGATGACCAAATTGAAGATGATTTTTATTTGCAAGGTGTATCACAACTAACATAATGATCTCCCCTGAGTACCTGCCAAGATATTTATCCCCGAGTCTCCGTAAGTACTTTGGGATTGTGGGAAAATATCTTCTTGAAATGATACCATTAGCTCCAGTGCTGCCCAGGGCTGGTAGAGGAGGAAATGCCTGAGGAGAAGAGCATGAGGAAAGGAGTACACATCCTGGCTCCTTCTGCAGTTTTCTTGTCCCCACACAGTCCCTCAACAAGAACCTTAATGCTGAACTGAAAGCCATGATGGAAAAACTGGTGACTTTCCCCACGGGAAAAGACTTAAGAACTTTTATGCTCTGGGAACCAGTCAGTGTGTTGTGATTGAATGACGTCATGTGTAAAGTAGAAGCCAATATACCAAAGCTGATCATAAAGAACATCTTAGACTATAGCATTCAGGTAAAGAAAGATGGTCTGATAGATAAAAGACTATGTGACCCTTTCATATAACATCACCTCCTAAAATAAAATTACATCATTTTCCCTCTCCATTTCCTCTTTCCAATTCCTCTCACACCCTTCCTCTTGATCCCTCTCAGATTCATGGCCTCTTTTTCTTAATTGTTACACACACACACACACACACACACACACACACACACACACACACACAATGTATATTAAATGCAACCTACTAAGTCTGTTCAGTGTTGCTCACATATACATGATTTCAGTATTGACCATTTGGTACTGAACAACCAATTGCAGATTCCTCCCAGGGGAAGACTAATTCTCTAGTTCTCAGAATTTTTTAGTCACAGGTAGTTCTTTGTCTAGGTATGGGGCCCCATGAGATTTCCCCTTCCCACATTAGCATATCTGTTAGTGTTGTCCTTGTTCACGTCTTGTTTAGACTGCCATCTTCCCAAACATCATGGTTTTCATTTGCAGTTTAAATGCCATGGGGGTTCTAGTCCTAAGACACTGGATTCTGAATAAAGATGTGCCAATCACTCAACGGGACTTTCTGGGAGGGGATTCCAGGCAGAGGCAAGTGCTTCCACCAGGGAGTGTGGAGACGTGACAGATGTTGGACTTTTGCCTTTCAACACATAACTGCAACCTCATGCACTGTCTGGGTTTATTTTCAATCCCCCACACAAGGGCTTATTGTTTATAATAAGCTGTCCTCCGAACGCATTTCCAGGAAAAGCTTTTCTGTGTCTGTCACCTTGCATCACTTCCTGGGCTGCATAGTGACCATGAGGACACCAGGATCTAGGGCCAAGTCTCAAGAAGCAGCACTTGGTTGGTGGGGAAAGATGTGTGACATTTTCCTGTCCTTGTTACTATTTGTGTTAGTGCCTAGTCTGGTTTCAGGCATCTTAATGTATGACTTAGACTTTGCAGCCTGACTTCTGCTTTCTCACCTGGAATGAAAACACACATTGCCATTCCTACCTGTTAAAAAAGGAGGGAAGAAAAGAAAAAAAGTGTAGTCTGGCAGGTCAGATTTCTATCTCGAGGTGGGAAAACTCTATAATTTATATTTTAAAAGTAAACAAGATATACCCTCTCAGCCTATGGGCTGTGAAACATGCAATGGGTGGTTCTAATTTTACCCATAGTCTCATGTTCTTTTTCTGTGTCAACTCTTGCCTTTCTTCTCTTTCTTTCTCTCTCTCTCTCTCTCTCTCTCTCTCTCTCTCTCTCTCTCTCTCTCTCTTTTAAAGCTAGAGACTCAAGCTACCCAGTCTCACATGAGACTATGGGGTTGCATTGAACATTTCAGAAGATTTGAGGACTGATGTAGGGACATGAATTGGAGCATAAACTCTAGCTGTAAGCGCCACCTGAAATATGAAGCAAGGAACAGATCTTAGATTCATGAACTTCAATTTACTCCAGGGAAAAACTGGATGAAAGTTGGAGCTTGGTCTCAAAATAGCCTGAACCATTTTAGTTCCCTGCCAACCTTCAGTGGCAAGCCTGCTAGAGAACTCCATCTTGAAGTTTCTCATTTGCATGTTGCAGACAGCACACCCTCTCTGCACACCCAGAGCTTCCTAAGCGTCAGTCACCAACCTGCACCTGGCACGGAGCACAGTGCCCAAGAGAGAGAGAGAGCATTGGTTGTCCCTATACCTTGTCACATCATCACAAACCAGAGAGGCACTGGAGTGAAGTGGTTAAGGCCATAGGTTCTGAACTCCGCTGTCATCTCACTTCTGCTGTGTGCTGTATATATGATCTGGGCATGTTCCTTAACTCTTCTGAACGTTAGCCTTCGAAGAGACAAAGTATAACAGGACTGAGCGTAGAACCTACACACTACGGGCAACCCCGTCCATCCTTTCCTTTTCATTCAGTATAAAAAGGGATGATAACATGATACATGTAGTTCTCATGAACTGTCAGCTTGTCTTTATCACCAGGGTCCTACTGATGTCGATCTTAAAGTATTATCTGTTACAATTATTGTTTATAAAAGGCCACTTGGATGTGCTATTTATGAATCTAGATATCAGGTTACTTTGATTGAGGACAATCCTGGTATGAGAGGCCTCTGTGAGAGACTTAGCAACTGTAAAGCAAGTGTTTTGCCTGCCACTGCCTCTGAGGAAGAGATGTAACAGGCTTGAGAAGGTCTTGGTGCTTGGCTGCTATGGGCAATATCAAAGGCCAATGTCATCTTGCATGCACATGTGTGTAGTGGGGTTCAGAGGAGTCGGACAATGAAATTTGGATTCCTAACATCAGACACACAAGTTAATAGGACATCTCTGAATATTGAAATGCTTTTTGCTCAATTGCTTTAATAGAAAAAGTCCCTGGAGTGGGGGGCCAAGGAAGAAAATCATCAGGTACTGAGTGGTTCAAGTTCAGCAACAGTCTCGGTTGTCTGAGGGGAGCTGGCCTGAGCCTGGAGCTCCCTCTTCTTCACTCACTCATCCTCATCCTGCCTTTGCCTGGTAGAAAATGACTCAACCGTGAGAAGGAAACTTTGCCTTGCTGTGACCCAGCCACTAAGGCATAGAGCTTCCATGCTGAGCAGAACAGGTCACTCTGAGGAGAAGCGTCTGGCCTTCCAGGTAGCTCTGTCCCGAGCACGAGCAGCAGCAGCCTTTTTGCTTGTACTGCGTTGACAGAATGCCTGATTCTGAGAGAGACAGCAAGAATAGTCATCTTTGTCATGAGTAATTGTGCTGGCTAGTCTGGACTAAGACTCTCAAACTTTTCATAAGCAACACTCAGGAAGGAAAGTACCAGTGTCTCGGGGAGAACAAAGGACTGGAATGATTATAAATTGAATATTCAAAGCCATGTGACACTATTTCGCATTCCAAGCTGACGAAGTGGGGTACACTGGCTATGCCCACATGCATCTGAGTTGGCAGTGATCACAACATCTGTTTCTGAGTCCTTCTGCAACTCCTCAAAGAACGTGTGAAAACTGAAATAGCCAGGCATTCCTGTAGGATTGGACCCATTACCTGCCTGCCTTCCAGACACCAGGTGAAGGCTGTACTGAAGCGGGACTCAGAACCACAAGGGGCTTAGCCTATCTTTCAAGCAGGACAATGATTTTTAATTTTGACACCTTGTTTCCAAGTCTCTCCTCCCCCGGGTTAGACCTTTGCCCAATTTCCATTAATTATTAACACCTGGATTTAGTTTCAGGCTCCTGTTCCTGGGAGGCACAGGTGAGGTCATGTTGGACTGGTCCTGCATCTCAGCATTTGTAAAGGATGATTTCTTAGACAAATGGTACATATTCTTGTGATGGTATCAGGAACAAACCAAGAGCTTCCTTGAAGCTCTTTAACACTGGCTTATAGGCTCCATCTGAATAGTGGCACTGTAAAATTGTCATATTGGTACAGTTTTAAATCCACAGTTTTATTGGGGGGGGGCTTTCCTTTTATATAGGGATATTGATGAGAACAGAACTGGCAATTTTGCCATGGAACCAACATCCCATTTTTTTACTTGGCAATCTCAAAGCAGTTCCCAGCATCAGCACAGACTCTTGCTGCCAAGTTACTAGGTAGGGAAGGTCCTCAAACACTTTCTCCCTGGTTGTGCCCATTGTTGTCCCTTGTCAGCTCTGTGAGGAAAACAGAAGAGAAGTTGTTGAGCCTGAATCCAAGTTTCCATCCTACTCTCTTTCATTCTCCCCAACAGGCCTCACCTTACCTTACTCACTGGGTAACTGGATAGATGGGGTGAGGGCAAATAGCAGCTTTTCATGGAAACTGCTTGGATGCTGCTTGGTCTGGGTTGAGATCAGTTTTAGTTGATATCACCCATCTGTGAGTCTGTGAAGCTACCCTGTGATTAAGGCTGGAGTCTGCTGTACTTGAATGAGCCTACTGGGAAGAAGTATCCAGTGTGAACACAGTGCCTTTAAGATACAAAACATTCATTCAAGGAAGAAGTCTTGGTTCTAATGCAGAGAATCCATTCACTCATCACACCCTTTAGGAGGTTTGTGATAGATGCATAGATTTTAGCAATCCTCCCAACTCACCCTTTTGCTTTACTGAAAAAATGAACTAATCTAAAGTCACCCAGTTGAGTGGCAGGTCCGTCACCAAGATCATGATTTTGTTATGCTAAATGCTCTTTTTAGCATTCTCTCCTGCCCACATAAATCCCAGTAAGAGGAGATGTTGTCTTGGAAATACTTACGGTAATGGAAGGAAATAAGACTGCACATGAACAGTGATGATCCCAATATGATAGTGTCACAGAGGGAATGAGGACATTTATCATGCACCAAGCCCATACCACATACAAAGGATTTTCATATGTTTCCTCCGTCCTCAGATCAAATTTTATAGGGGAAACACATTCATCCCATTATATTGATGAAGATATTGAGACCCGGAGCTCTGCAGGTCTTTTCTAGCACTGTAATAAATGGAGCCCATCTATAAACCCTCTGCTCTGACGACCCAGCGTTGGTAGACTTCCTGACAACTCGGGAGAAGGCTGCTTAGAAAGGTGAGACAGGATTTGGTGTAGGACTCCTGATTCGGCACAGAGCAGCTTCACCAGATGGAGGAACCACAGATGGCCGCCCCGTGATTGCATCACCACCCAGGGAATGTTGGAAGCAGCCACACACCCACTACTCTGCAGTCCCAAATGTAAATTGCCTAGAAAACTGAGCATTGTGAAGAGAAAGAAAGACAAAAACAAAAACAAAAACAAACCAACTCACCCATTTCATCTTTAGTAGCCCCATTGACAGGTGGGCTCTGCTGGACCAGGAGTAATATAACGTATAAAGGGGAGTTCCTAAGGATGAGGAAGAACCCCATGTCCCTTTTGAGTTTTTATTTCTAGCGAGGACTAGAACAGGCATCAGGAAGGGCTGGAAGATGACAGTACTCGAATGCCAAGGCAGAGTCAGACAGAACTGGACAAGGGCAGGTGGGCAGGGTACACGTGGTGAGTTCAAGAAGGACGAATGGCCTGAACAGGGTTGGAGGAAGGTGGGTTGGCAGACAGCAGGAAGAGCACCTAAGGAGAGGCTTCCAGGTGGGAGACAGAACAGCCCATGTTGTCTACTTAGTTGAGACAGAATTCAGCACGCAGGAGGGCAGCTGGAGAGGAGAGGGAGTCTAGTCTGCACTTGTAGAAACCTAGAAACCTAACCGAAGCGTCCATATTGCCTGGGCACTGGGATCTCCAAGCCTCCCGAAAGGCCACCAGTGGCTTTGAACGCATCTCCATTGGACTGTGGCATTCTTTTCTAAACAAGGATCCCGAGTCAGAAAAGCAAAGAAAGACCTTTCCAGAACTAAGATCTTACCAGACTTTCACTGGTCAAAATGGAGGTTTAAAGCCACAATCGACCAACTTCAAGTAAATTCTGAATTTACGTTTTATAAATGCACACAACCTTGCAATTGAAAATGCAGGGAAATTAGGTCACTGACTGGCAACGAGCAGGAATTGTTCCTTGAGCAATCTCCATTAGTCCTGTGTGGATGGAAAACTCCACCATTCTCCATTAGACCTATGTGGATGGAAAACTCCAACATTGCAGCCCTGCATTTTCTGAACCCTTAGTAGTAGAAAGAGTGAAAACTGCAATGTTTTTAGCACTTTCTCATCCAGGACAAAGGTAAAAGTGATCTTGAGGAAGACCTGTGTGAATTCACAGCCACTGTCCTAGACTCAAACTATAAGGACCCAGCCTTACAATATAAGGGATGGGAATAAGTTAATGGTTTATATTGTAATGAATAAATATTCATTAAAACATATACATATATAATATAATATATAATAAATATATACAGATATATTTGGGGAATAAATATATTAAGATTTTGTGTGTGTGTGTGTGTGAAGCTTTTTAAATTCTGCTAGAGAGAGAAGAAAGCCAGAGCTTTTACCCCTGAGGAACCATCAGGGTTGTTCCTTGAACACAGGTGCCCAGCTAAGAAGATAATTGGGTTGGAAATCTAGTTCTCCTCAGTACCATGCAGCTTCTGTGTAGGATGAGGAAGCCCTTGGCTCTTCCCTTCCTCCCGACATCTGAAAAAGTCCTTGACACATTTCCATTGAACAGTTGTTTAAGCAAGGCAGTGTTGGCCTGTAAGGTCAGGAGGAAGATGTTCAGTAGGGCACAGCCCCCAGGAAGAGACAAAGCCACAGCTGGTGTGCTTTGTCTGGGATCCTGAAGGGGCAGACACTGCAGCCACTCAGGACCAGGCTCCCATTTCTCAGTACCAACCATGTGTATTTTGTTTCCGACAGGATTGTATCTTGTTCTCCAGTTTCAAGAAAGGCATTGCTATTCATTGCAGAATAAGGAGATGTAACTAAAAGTCTGCTGGGCCTAGGTTATGTAAAGTCAAGGGTTCAATCCACGACACTGGGAGAAAAATGAGCCTGGGATTTCTGGGAAGTTTTATTTCCTGCCTCAGGTATTGCCCCTTAGTCCTTTGTCCCTTCTTTCTACTGAGAACATAAGCCTGAACCTGGAAAGTGAGCTGTGATTTGTGATAAGATAGTAATCCTGAAGTGGAGGCCACATGTTAGGCCTAGAGGTATGCTGAAAGGGCCTAGAACACTGACGGACACTGACGGCATTGTCCAGACTGTCGACTTCCTCAGGACCTCACGCCGCTCCTCCAGTTTGTTCAACCTCAGCAGTTGGGTCTCTGTTGCATGATACAGTAAGCGTCATTAGGCATGTAAGCCATCCAAAAATTCTCAGAAGTATTTGTGTAGAAGGTAATACTTCTTACACACAAGTTGAAGACATGGGCTAAGCTCACAGACAGTGCAAAACACAGACTCCTCATGAGACCAGAGGACTCACATTGCAAAATGAAAAAATATTCCATCAGTAAAACATCTGGAGTTAGGAGCCTTCCTGTGAAGACTGCCAATGGACTCTAAGGTGTGTGTAAGCACCATACTGTCGAGAAGCCATCTGGATGGCAAAGATACGCTACAAACCCATTTGAGAATGGCTAGTTTCTTCTATTGCCTAATGCTACCAAATTAAATATACAGCTTAATGGCTGCTGTAACTCTGATCTCCAAATTACTGCTAACATCTGTGTCCGTGACCTGAAAGTATCCTGTGAGTATAATGAAGAGCAGTTAACGTAAGCACTGTCAGCAAAAGAACAATTTCATTTCACACGCTGACACCTTTGGCTTGTTGACTTTCTCGGGACCTATGCTACACATCTACTCTGCTTTATACAAGACCAGTGTGAATTAGTGTCTTGAAGAACTGTGGGCTCTTTGAAGTCTATTTGGAGATGTTACTCTGCCCTCGGCATCCATGTAGCTATAAACAACAGAGAGGTGTTGATTGGCAAATGTATTTTTAGTCAGATGACTTCAGCCCCAGACAAGGAATGCTTCAGGCAGTAAGTAGTGAGATCTACCTGATTAGGCTTCATAAACCTTGTATAGGACTGTCCTAGAGCTGATGGCTAGCCCAGCATGGTGTGCCTACAGGGGCGTGTGTGTGTGTGTGTGTGTGTGTGTGTGTGTGTGTGTGTGTGTATGTGTGTGTGTGTGTGTGTGTGTATGTGTGTGTGCGCGCACGCGCTGCTGACTAGCCTTCAGTGAACTGTAAGAATGTATGTAAAAAAAAAAAAATCCTGAGTAGAATGTTTGAGAAAAATCTAAGAGGTGAGATGAGGCTATTTTATGATGTAAAGATGATATGCTATTATAGTAAGTTACCATTTTTAACCAGCAGAACTTTACATTTCAACTTTCAAGAAGTAGATTTCTCTGTGAGGTAGTTTGACATCTCATGGAAAATAGCCATTTGCTTATATGTTAGTTTCTTTTCTCACTGTAACTAAATACCTGAGTGGAAGCATTTTATGGGAGGAAGAATTTATTTTGTCTCACAGTTTAAGAAGGGATACATCCATCTTGGAAGGGAAGGCATGGGGCAGAAGTTAGGGGCAGCCAATCACCTTACATCTGCAGTCAGGAAGGAGTGAGTGGATAGGAAGTGTGGTCAGCCTATCAAGACCTCAAAGCCCGCCCCCTAGTGACTCACTTCCTCCAGCAAAGCTCTGTCTCCTGAATGTTCTACAACCTCCCAAAAACCATACCACTCACTGGGGCGAAATACATGAGACCATGGGAAACATTTTAGATTTAAGTCTCAACACCTTGCAAATGAGCAAACTGAACGTAAGCTTGGTAGGGGGCCAGTTCTCATTCACATATGCATAATGATCAAAATGTATACATCATATTCATATGGTGAATGAAAACAGACTCTTTTCTTTGTGTTTTTAAATGTGTGTGTGTGTGTGTGTGTGTGTGTGTGTGTGTGTGTGTGTATGTACTCAGGAACCCACAGAGGCCAGAAGAGTGTTGTTTACTCTGGAGCTGGAGTTATAGGGGCATAAGAGATACCTGCTGTAGGTGCTGGGAACTGAACCCAGATCCTCTGCAGGAGCAGCAAGTTCTCTTAAACCACTGAGCTACCTCTCTAGCCCTACAGTCTTCATTTTCTATTGCGATAATTTCATGTTTTTGTAATTTTGTTCCAGACCCCTTCTTTTTCAAACATGGCAAAAAGAAGTGGACCTTGCCCTTCAGGATGACTCTGTTTCTACTCTTCCGGGACCACGCTGGCCTCTCTGGACAGCATACCTGACTCCAGTGTGAAGCAGCTTATCTTGCTTGCACCTGGCACCTGTTGGCTCCTCTCCTACTAACCCGTCATGATAAATGGGCCTCTCATCTCACCTCTTAGATTTCTCTCAAAGCTTCTTCCACTCAGGATGTTGGTGCAGATGATAAAGTTCTGTTCCTTGTTCTGACCCCTGGCCTCTGTTTACCCTTCCTGGGCTCTTTTCTCTCAAACATGAAGGATTTTGGTGCCTTTCCACTTGATTGGGTAACATTTTTTTTCATCCCCTACGTCCTATTTTTACTAAAGTTTTTAACTAAGGCTTGGAGGACAGATCTACCTGGCTTACATCTTCCAAATCATCCTTTCCAGTTTACCTAATGTATGGTTACAGATAAATGTTGTGTTTGTTTACAGTATACATGGTATTTTTATATGGCTATACACCACAAACAATCTAGTAAGCCAGTTAGCATATGCATCACCCACATACTGAGTGTGTGTGGTGGGCATGCATTAAGAACACTGAATAGCCATTCTCTTAGCATTTTTTTTTCTCAAATGAACTGCAATTGTCACTCCGTGTGGTAGGTTTCCAGGACTTGGTATCCTGTCTGAGACTTTTTTCTCTTTCACCAACATATCAGCCATTTAATCCCTCTTTCTCCCCAAGCCCCTGATGACTGACATTGTGTTCTACGCCTCTGTGAGTCCGACTACTAGATTCCACATTCAAGTAAGATCATTCAGTATCTGTGTTTCCATGCCTGGACTTTTCACTTAGCGCAATGACCTCTGGGTTCTTCTATGTTGTCATTAACAACAGCATGTCCTCTTAAAGGCTGAATAGTATTCCATTGTTTATTGTATGTACCATATTTTCTTTAGGAATGTGTTTGTTTATGGTCATTTCTGATTTCCTGTCTTTTAATTTTTTTTTGCGTTTATTGTGTGTATACACACATGGTTATATGCTACTGAACATATATGGAAGTCAAAGGACAATCGAAAAAATCAGTTCATTCCTTCTACTGTGTTGGTTCCAGAGATAGAACTCAGGTCATTAGGGTTGGTGGCAAGCTTCTTTAGCTGCTAAGCCATATTCCTGGTCCAATTTCCTATCTTGGCTATTGTAAATAGTGCTAAAATTAATAGGCAAATGCAGACAATTTTTGTTATACTGGTTTCATTTCATACATATGCATATATGTATACATACACACACATATGTAGGAGTGTTAGTTTACATGGTAGTTACTTTAATTTTTGAGGAACCTTCATCATGTTACTAATTATGACCTTACTGACTTACCAGTCAATCAACAGTGTCTACACACTTTTTGTCTCTACAACCTCACCAGAAGTTTTGATTTTTTTGATAACAGCCATCCTTGAAAGTATGGGATTCGTGATTTTGATTCACAGTTCTCTGATTATGAACGATGCATATGGTCACTTTCCATATGCATTGTCAACTTTTTATATCTTCTAGAGGAAAACAAAAACTATTGAGGTGTGATTGCAGCTCTGTGGGCCCTTTGTGGTTCAACATGAATTTTAAGTTAGGTTTTTCTATTTCTGTGAAAAGTGACCTAGGTTTTGGGTAAAGGGACAGCATTGACTCTACAGACAACATGTATTATGGACATTTTAATATCACTCTCTTTTCCATTCACACAGGATGAGCTTTCCATCTATTTGTATCTTCTTTAATTTCTTTGACCAATAACATAACTTTCCATTTGTAAGTTTTGAACGTTTTTGGTTAAATTTACTCCTAAGTATTGAGTATTCTGATGTTGTAGCACAGGAATTACTTTCTTAATTTTTTTTGAATAGTTGTTTATATAGAAACACGGCTGATTTTTTTTGTATGTTTCTTTTGTAGCCTGAAATTTCACAAAACAAACAACATTTAGTGAGTCTAGCAGTTTTTCTGGAACCATCAAGGTTTTCTACAAATAGAACCATGTCATCCACAAATAGAGATGATTTGATGACATCCATTCCAATTTTTAAGCCTTTATATTTACTTATTTTACTCGGTTGTTCTGGCTAATACTTCCAGAGCCATGTTGAGTAGAGGCAGTGAAAGAGAACCGTGGATGTGTGATGTGTGGTTCTCAATTGCTGAAGTGCAGTTCTTCTCTACCCAGTTTGCTGAGCATTTTTATAATGACAAGGTGTTGACCTTTGTCAAACACTAGTCATATCTGTGGAGGTCCACACAGTATTTTCATCCTGCATGCTGATGGCCTGTCAGCCTTGACTCTTGATAACTAAAGGGAAATTTGCAACATTGAAGGCTCTTCTCTTTTTCAAAAAAAAAAAATTTAACAAGGTTTATGTCATATTGTAGAATCAAAAAGACTTTTTTTTTTTTTTTATACTCAGAGCTGAACAATAGTATCTGAGATTTAGGGTATGCCAAGCCTCCCTTTCCTATGGCAAACCACTGTAAAGGCCAGAGGGCCCTGAGAAAACAGAATTTGCCACAGATAATAGTGCAGGGAGGAAAGAGGGTGACTGGTGTGGTTTGAATGCAAAGTGTTCTCCATGCGCTCTTGTGTTTTGAACAGTTGTTCCCCAGCTGCGGGTGTGGTCTCAGGAGTCTGCGGTACCTTGGGAGGTAGCGCCTTGCTGGGGAAATCAGGTCCCGAGGAGGCCCACTCCTCGGGTGATATCCAACCCCCAAGTAGTTCTGGCCATTCTTTTCACTTTCTGACTATGGTGGTGTGGCCTCCAGCTGCTGCTGAGAGAGCTACTCTGCTGTGGCTTCCCGGCAGCAATGTCCCCAAACTCTAAAATCACAACAAAATACATCGTCCCACCCCTTAAGTCACTCTGTCAGGGTATGCCGCTGAAGGGTCAAAAAGTATCTAACATCGTGACTACCTCCTTATCTTTGAAAACAGCCCCCTTGAGCTTTGGAAAGAGCCAATGACTATGGGAACCAAATGCCAGCATCTGGATCACATGCTTCCTGCGCTCTCCTCGTGGAAGCCCTCCAGGTTCAGAGAGGTTGTGGATCTTGTGGAAATCGTACAGCTAACTGGGGTGGAGCTGGAATTTGAGCTCATGCATTCTAGCCTGACAACTTACAGAAGTACAATACTGATTTGTGACAAGGTGACCCGCGGAAAACCGAGGAATGTGGGTAAGGAACCCCACAGCATGTGAAAGTGCCTGCCACAGACCTTTATAGCCTGCCTTTCCATGTCTCCAGTAAGTTTTTATTCTGGAAACACATCAGGCAAATTGAAGTATTGCTCCCTGGAAGGTTTTCATGAAGAACTGGCTGAGAGCTTGGCAAGAGCGCCAACCAAGAAGAGGGCAGGGAGTGGTCCCCAAACACCAATTCACAGGAAACAAACCCAAGTTCACGAATTTTTTTCCCCACTCAGACTTCCGTGAAAATGATTTAAATGAATGACTTATCTATGGGATGTTTCTTAAGAGCTTATATTTTACTGGTTTCCTTTTTATTAAAAACAACAACAACAAAATATACAGAGTTCAAATGGTTTGCTTAAAATGGGAGGCATAGGAGTTAAGAAGTAACTTCCAGTCCCCAAATCTCTCTCTTTAAACACCCTCTGCCCTGCAGCTCTGCCCTCTCAAGATCATAGGACAGTTCTGTAGAAGGAAGAGAATCCATGGAGCCCACCCACAATTCAGTAGACAACAGGGCCTTCAAGTCTGTTTCTGCCCATACTGATAAGAAAGCTAAGTTTGGCCGGGCGGTGGTGGCGCACGCCTTTAATCCCAGCACTTGGGAGGCAGAGGCAGGCGGATCTCTGTGAGTTCAAAGCCAGCCTGGTCTCCAAAGCGAGTTCCAGGAAAGGCGCAAAGCTACACAGAGAAACCCTGTCTCCAAAAAAAAAAAAAAAAGAAAGTTTGCAGTAGCGGCGGTGAGTGGCCCTCGGGGACAAAAAGTGGAAGTCCTGTGTTCTTTTAAGAATCACCAACAGTGTGTCTACCTGCACCACTGTCTACCTGCACCACTCAAGGTTGTTTAACTATATTTTAACATTGCCCCATTCTCCCCACTCATGTGCTCTACACCACAGTGCATGCTATCAGGAGGGAAGTCAAACAAAAAGATTGCCTACAGATTCATAGCAGAAGATTCCAGCACAGCCATGAAAACGCGTAAGATCAGTAGTCAATGCAAATGGAAGTGTATTGGATTCCTGAAGCGACTTCTTTCCTCTAATCAAAGGGAGTAAAAGGGGGTAGAAATAGAACTCCACATAGAACTAAATAAGGGAAGTACAAAAGGAATTGGAGCAAGACCAGCAAACAAGTAAGCGAGGAGAGTTTTAAAGACATAGAGAGGAGAAAAATAAAGAAGCCAGCATGACTATTGACAGAGAACTTAAGTAATTAAAAAAAAAAAAGAAGAAGAAGAAGAAGGAGAAGTGGGAGAGATGGCTTGAGAAACAAAATGATTTCTTTGTCTCCTGTGCAAAGCAGGGTAAGCAGGGACAGATGCCAAAGGCAGGCACGTTTCCCAAGGGAGGAAGAAATAGAGAAGAAAATTGGTTTCCTGCCAGACCAGGTGGTGTGTTGATGTGTGCACATCTGACAGGCAGGATTCAGGAGCCTTCCAAGGGTCTGACCAGGCCAGTTTGAGGTTGTCATTGAGACTTCAGGGAAAGGCGACACCGCAGTGCTTCGGGGAGACGGTTTCAGATGTCTTCAGACACAGGAGACACGGAGGGGCAGAGAAGGAGAGTAATTAGCATCCTGCTCTTGAAGAGGGCAGGGAGGAAGCTGAGCTGAACCCGGTCACAGCTCATGACTTGGTATTCATAACCAGGCGGTATAGGAAGAGAGCCAACTATCTGGTTAACTCCAGGTGCAGGCAGATATCAGCTCACTAGACTCTGAGTGACCTTATCAAGCACTGTCAACACTTTATTGCTCTTTTTTCTTCTTCTTTTGTTTCTTGAGTGGGTGTGCTGGCAGTTGTGGTAGTGGTTAATAAGTGAGAGGGTGGGTCTGAGTCTGAGATTGGGAAAGAATAGGGGGAGCGTGGAAAAGTAAAGTGTAATGTTGCTTCAGCATTGAGAACCTTATTTCATTGGAAAACCTGACGTTTTGTGAGACTGGGAAATGGCATACTTAACCAATCTGAAAAACATAAATGATGCTCTAGGCCAGATCTGGGATGAATCTGTCAAACTTGATTTGTGATTTGTGATGGCTGAGTTGTAACTGAAGAGCCGCGGAGATAAGTGATGATAAACATGGGCCTGAGCTGAGGAATAAGATCATTTGGGGTGTGTGAGGAATAAGATCATTTGGGGTGTGTGTGTGTGTGTGTGTGTGTGTGTGTGTGTGTACATGTGTGCATATACATGCATGCCTCTGTTGATATGTGTGCCCTGTGCAAGCCTGAGGTCAATGTCAACTGTCTTCCTCTATTTCCACTATAGTTTTGGAGACAGGGTCTCTGTCCAAATCTGGAGCTCACTGACTTAGCTAGACTATCCAGCACGCTCCAAGGATCTCCCGCCTCTGCCTCCCTGGTGCTGACAGATATGCAGTACTATGCCCAGTGTTTACAGAGATGATGGGGAGTGAACTCAAGCCACCGTACTTGTGCAGCAAGCTCTTGACTGGCTGGACCATCTCCTCAACTCCCAGTTCTGTTTGAACTACCATCCTACTTTGCTCTTGGGGTAAGAAAGGCCAAGCTCTGTGATGATGGGTACTGAGCCACCTGTTGATTTATGCCTCATCTACAAAATCAGGAACCTGTTTATGTCACAAACACTACTGGGTATCTACCACCCTGTTTCTTTTTTCCCTCTTGAGAACAACTGAGAGCCCCATTTTCCATTCCCCCTCTGCATCTATGTCCAGTTCTGCCTAGGGAAAGTGAGCAGAGGTGGTTATGCCATTGCTGGGCTGCCTCCTAAAACTTCCCACGTGATGTTCCATGCGCTTTCTTTCCTCTCAATGTCTGCCAATCATAGCATGGCCTATGATAGCAACGAGAAATAAATAGTTTGCTACGTGATAGCAATGAGATGTACTGAGCATTTATTACAGAAGTTAGGCGATTCCAAAACTATTTTAAACTAGTAATCACTTGACTGAAAAACTAACTGGGGATTACTATAAAGATAAAATAAATTCTAATATTTGGGAAGTATTGGGACCGTATCTGGTGTGTAATAAGTTCTCATGTATTATCTTATGCCTCGTATGGTCAGAGTAGCTAGTTGGCAGCATTCATGAACCCCACTTAGTTGATTAACTAGCAGCAACATATTTTTCATCTTCTTAGCATCTCTGAGAATTGATTAGGTCACTCATGCTTCGTAGTTACTATGGGTCTCTATGATGTTGTTCAGCTTTCTATGGATCCACATTGGAATGTCAACATGTTTTCGGTTGTTTTTGCTTTTGGGGGACTTTTACTCTTTGGGGGCCCACCACCCAACTCCCAAATAAATCACACATGGAGGCTTATTCTTTCTTATGAATGCCCAGCCTTAGCTTGGCTTATTTCTAGCCAGCTTTTCTTATCTTAATTATCCTATCTATCTTTTGCCTCTGGACTTTTATCTTTCTCTATTTCTATATACCTTACTTTCATTCTTACTCTGTGTCTGACTGTGTAGCTGGCTGGCTGGCCCCTGGTGTCCTCCTCTCCTTGTTTGCTTGCTTCTTCTTCTCTTTCCTCCCAGATTTCTCCTTCTATTTATTCTCTCTTTGCCTGCCAGCCCTGCCTATCCTTTCTCCTGCCTCGCCATTGGCCATTCAGCTCTTTATTAGACCATCAGGTGTTTTAGACAGGCAAAATAACACAGCTTCACAGAGCTAAACGTATGCAATATAAACAAAAGTAACACACCTTAAAATAATATTTTACAACACTATGATGTGCTGAAGATTAGGCAAACACTGTGTTTGGATGGTTGGAAACTCTCAGGGACTTCTAACAGATATTTGACCTGTCTGTATAGGTGTTTGCATAGGGGCCCAAGATTCAGTATATTTAAATGTCATTGCCCAAATAATATTCATGCTGGGAGGTTTATAAATAACATCTACAAAGAGTCTAGCATAATACCTAGGATATTTTATTTTTAATTGTGTATATGTGTGTATCTTTATGTCTGTATGTGCTCCATAGGTTCCCATTGAGGCCAAAGGCATTGGATTCCCATGGAGTTATAGTCACAGTCCATTGTGAGCCATCTGTCATGAGTGTTAGGAACGGAACTCAGACAGTGTAGTACATACTCATAATCACTCAGCCATCTCTCCAACCCCATACCTAGGGTACTTCTAAGCACTTTCCAAGTGTTTAATCAATGGGGACAATAATAATAGTAACAAAAAGTATATAAATTATCACAGTCATTTGTATATCTCTTTTTCTTTGAGATCTTGAAGATTTTATGTTTTGGGCTTTCTACTTTGGATGCATTGGGACATTATTTTATAAATGTTGGATAAATTTATACATGAGTATATTGCATTTACATTTTTTTTCTGTCCTTCAGACTTCCCCCTTCAACTCCACCTCTCTCCTCTTGGATTATGACCTCTTCTTGTATAATTATTATTGCTACACACACACACACACACACACACACACACACACACACACACACACACACA
>CABHPQ010154589.1:2728-50720 GCA_902168405.1 Peromyscus aztecus | reverse complement strand
CTCTTTATACGTTTCTGTTTGTGCAGTCAGTCCTGGCTATAAACTCTCATTGAAGATTTGAAGATAGGAGCCTCAGATGAGAAAGAAAGTGAAAAGTTTTACTTTCTCTGTTTTAGTAACCTCTCTCTCAATATGACCTTTTAAAAATTTCAATTACCTGAAAACTTAATGATTTCATATTTCCTTACAGCTTAATAGTATTCCATATTGTATATGTACCACATTTTCATTATCCATTCATTGGTTGAAGAACATTTAGATTGTTTTAAGTTTCAAGCTATGGCTAATAGAGCAGATAAAAAAATAACTGAGCAAGTATCTGTGGAGTGTGATACTGAGTCTTTTGGGCATATGCAAGGAGTAGTATAGATGGGTCATATGGATAGATTTATATTTGATTTTTGAATATTCCCCACACCGATATCCAGAGGGTCTGCACCTCCCTCCACTAACAATTCCACTAACAATGAATGAGTGTTCCCTTTCCTCCACATCCTCTCTAGTATTTGCTGTCAGTTGTTTTGGTGAACTTTGCAATTCAGACTGGAATAAGATGAAATCTCAAAGTTGCTTTGATTTGCATTCCTTTGATTCCTGGAAACAATGATCTTTTTTTTAGGTATTTCTTAGCTATTATTATGTTTTCTTTTGAGAGATCTATTTAGATTACAAGGCCATTTTTTCCCTTTATTTATTTCCTTCTCTTTTTGTGGACTCTTTGTTTATTATTTATATATGCTGAATATTAACCCTCTCTCAGATGTTTACCTTTTTCAAATG
Organism: Peromyscus aztecus; assembly: GCA_902168405.1. NCBI lineage: Eukaryota > Metazoa > Chordata > Mammalia > Rodentia > Cricetidae > Peromyscus > Peromyscus aztecus. The sequence continues at coordinate 49,940 of CABHPQ010154589.1, read as the reverse complement.
TTCCTGCTGATATTGTAGCATACCAATGATTTTAACTATTATTTGTGGTGATATTTTATTTGTGCTGAAATGTGATATTTTGTTTGTATGTTAATAAATAAAGTTGCCTGGAGATCAGAGGTCAAATAGCCATAAAACAGAAGTCAGGCAGTGGTAGCACACACCCTTAATCCAATCACATGGCAGGCAGAGTCTCTGTGTAGTCAAGGACATAGCCAAACGTAGTGACCCTTGAGTCTTTAATCCCAGTACCAACCATAGAGACCAGGAGGTCTGTATAGACAGGCAGTGACAAGGAACTGATGTGGCTGGGCTTAGAGCCAATGAGAAGGCAGAACGGGAAGGCAATAAAAGCGCAAGTTAGACAGGAAGAAACTCTCTCTTGGGAAGCTACAGTGTGGTGATAAGCTAAGGTTAGTCAGTGGCTCTCCACTATTTCTTTGATCTTGTCTGCTATAACCCCTGTATCTGACTCTGTGTTTCTTATTTAATAAGACTGTTTAGAAATTCGTCTACAATTATTTGTCTGAGCCCCCCGCCACAAGATGTCTTCATATGCTCTCCCATTCCAAAACAAAATCCATCACTCAATCTTTCATTCCCTTTCTTGCTCTTATGTTCTCTTTCCTTCCCTTATTTTCAAATCCCCAGTGGCGGGTGCGGAAGAACAGTAGAAGTCCTCTTACCATTTCCTTATTCTACTAATGCATATCATTTTGACATTTTAAGTGAAGACTTTTATTTACAGGTATCTTTGATGCCTTTCTTGGCTTTCTTATTCTGAATTTCCTGCTGCAGCAATTATTTTTACCATCACCACCTAAAATTAAGTAAAATCTCCCACAGCATTATCTTCACCCAGTTTTCAACATATTCCCAAGGTGAAGGCCAAGGAAATATTTTGAAAAACTTTAAATACCATAATGTTTTCAGTGTTGAGGTTACATATAAGTTTAAAGCTGAATTTTAACAAATTGACAACTTTTTAAACACCAGAATCTAATCTGATAGACTGAACATTGCAGCTGTGTAGAAGTTCCTTCATTTTATATTCTAATATTAAATTCACCCTTTCAAGGGTAACCATTATCCTGTCTTTTATCAGCATATATTACTTTAAAATGTTCTGTACCTTATGAAAATGGAAGTATATTAGTCATACTCTTTTGTGTCTGACATCTTTTACTGAGACTCATTGATACTGTTAGTTTATATTTTATTACATCAAAAAATGCCTACCTAACTAAATAGTTACACCATTTAGTCATTTAGTAGTTTGGTGAAATAAAGAATAATGCTTTTGGAAAGCATTCTGACAGAAGACACATAGCATCTATGTATTCATTTCTGTTAGATATGATTTTCTATAAATGTAAATGGCAATTGTGGATGAGAGCATATGGAAACACTGCACTGTAGTGAGAACAGCTGTTTGTTTTCTAAAGTGGGTATAATATGAAAAGTACACCATACATGTTGTTTATTAGAAAATAATATACTTTACCATCACATATAATTAATAATTATCACATATAATAATAATTAATACTACTATAACTTTATACCTTCCAATTCCACTTATACATTTCTCACATTTCATATTATCAAACATAATACCTCAGCATATTAAATAACAAATGATGGAATTTTTGTGCATTATATTAAAATTCTATATACTTAAAGGCATAAAACCTTCCCTATTTATAATATTATAGTTTCTAAGTATCAGAAGCCCAGTTATGGCTTCAATGTTTCCTTAGACCAGAACTCAGAAGGCCATAATCCAGGTGTTAGACATCTGTGTGATCATATAAGTGATCTATTAGAGAATCATCAGCTTTGAAGCCCACCGAGATTACTGACATTGTTAATTCGGATTGAGGGCATTGCTGGGGACCATCGATTCGGTGGTTTGGAGGATTAGGCCATCTTCAACACTGGTCTTCTAAAGGTCTTCAAACCTGACTGAGATTTTTAGAAATAGACTGGTGTTTCTCGTCACATATCTCTTTCTACACAGCTGCTTAGATAAATAGAACAGCCAGAGGAATCAATGGAGCCAGTGAGGTCAGAAGATGAACTACTAGGCAAGGGCAAGTTCTGAGGAGTGACAGCTTATCCTTCTGCCCGATTACCTTGTTTATAAACAAGTTGCTAATCCTCCCCAAGTAATGGGGAAGAGAATATGCAAGATCATGAGACCAGGAGAGACAGGGTCTTGGCAGGAGGCTGATCTCCTTAAGCTTTGTTATATCCCACAAGATATTGAATATTGCTTAGTAAAATCCAGTTCTATTTACTTATAAATTCCCCCTCTGAGATGTTCTTTTTCTATGTATTCCCACATTTCTTGGCTGTATTACTTACTTTCTACAGGAGATTTATCATTTTTATTTGTTTTGACTTGGTTATAGCTTCACGTGTGTTTTTCCATGCAACATCTTAGTATTTGCTCAGTTTTCAAGAAAATCATTTCTCCATTTTTCATGTCACGTTTTGCTATAGTATAGAATTCTAGAATGTTACCTGTTTCTTTTCTGAACTTTAAACATGTTGTGCCACTGCCTTACAGATCTTGATGTTTTTCCCTATGAAGCCATCTGTCAACCTTATTGTTGCTTTGCATTCACTGTATATTTTTATGCTCCATTTCTGTTTCACTGTTTTTTCATTCTATGAAGTTATTGGGGTGTTACAAACTAACTATTCTATGCCGTGTCCATCCAAATCCTCCCGTTATCCTCCTCTCAAATTCATTCCTCTTTTTTTCTATAAGTGTGTGTGTGTGTGTGTGTGTGTGTGTGTGTGTGTGTGTGTGTGGCATTTATTTGTGTATATTACTGAGTCAAATTAATGTTATCTTCCTGTACTTTGGGTGTGAAATTGAATATTGGAACATGAGTAATCTATCAAGGGGCTTATTTCTTAAGAAATCTGACTTCCTTTCCCTCCCCTGCCATAAACTGACTTTATCTCTTCAAAAAGGGATTTTTTTTTTGAGCCCTACCCAACCCATGCTGAACTGTGGGCCTGTGTGTTCATATGCAGGTAACCATAGGTGTTGAAAGCTTTCAGGTTCAATATCTCTGTCCAGGAGACACTGCTTCACAGCAGTAACCCCAGTCCACGGCCTCTGACAATCTTTCTGTCCCCTCTTTCAGGATATTCTCTGAGCCTTGAGTATAGGTAATGCATTATAGATGTCCTACTTGGGGGGTGGACACTCCATCAACACTGTTCTCTACTGTTTCTCCAGTTGTGGTTCTCTGTAATCACTATTGTCCTCTGCAAAGAGAATCTTCCATAAGGGATGAAAGCTGTACTTACCATGGTTATTAGGATAAATAGTTGGCAGTTTAGGAAACTGGTAGTAGTAGGTTCTCCTCGGGATCTATGGTCTCTGAAGCCACGGTTTCTTGGATTAATTAACAGTGGGAGACACAAATGCCATTTTGCTGAGTGGCTCTTAAGTCCACCCAGACAGCTCTTGGTTACCTCCAAGTTATTTGTGCCACTACAACACCACAAGGAAATTCATGCCAGGGAAGCTATTATTGTAGTTCACAGTATTCAGAGCTAGGTGTGACTACTGTTAACTTTTCTCCCCAAGCAGCTTGTATGTCACCCTCAAGTTCTACGACAGATAGCCATCAGAGAGGAGGCATCCAGATCAGTTGCCAGATGAATTTTTCTGAGCCCTCTGACTGAAATGTGTGGTGACTTTAGCAATATGGTTTTTCCTTGGAGTTCTGAAAGCCATTGTTTATTACATTCAGTCAAACAGGAAGATTTTATTTCACTGTTGTTTAATTAAAATTAACTTTTAGATTTAAGGCTAAGATGAAAACTACTTGTTAAGCACTGCAGCCATAAGATATAATTAAAAAAAAAAAACAAAAACAAGAACTGACATCAGTTTTCATCTGCTGTTTTATTTCTAAATTTCAGTTTCTCTAAAATTTATTTCTTTCAGTTTACCTTGATGATTTTAAATATGATTCTTATATGTTTCTTCCTTTTTTATTTTTCCATTAAGGGTATCAGTCAGTTATAAATTAGTATAATCTACCCAAATCCATGAGCCCAAGTAATTTAAATTTTATCATAAACTTGCTTTAATTACATTCATTTTGAATATATCAAGAGATGAGTAATTTCCCTCATATTCTCCCTATTGTTATTAATAGACTGTTAGGTTTTAGTTTTTCACAGTTGGGTGCTATTTGTATTACCAACAAGAAGGGTTAAAAAGACTTTCAAGAGATTAAGGAAAGGGGACTGGGTACGACTGAAATGAGTCTGCAGTGATTCAGATACAGACATCACTGTGTCCTTTGGGAGAGTATTCTCGAATTTTAATTCTTTTACCAAATTCTGTGTATTCAAATTTCAAGTCTCTGAGATGTGTCTTAGGTTTTACTGTTTTGATGTTGGTGGGCATAGCATTGCTATTTATCAAGTCAATTTACCGGTTCTATAAGTGTCTGTGTTAACGGAGGCACAGACTAGATCAAAGCAAGGATCTAAGACTTCTTGATCCTTCGAAGATTTGTACAGAATCTGTGGTTTAACCATCTCTATCCAAAGTGATGGGCAGAAAGTGGTTAAACACTTCAGGTTTACATTTGGTGATGTCATTTGCATCTGAAATGTCCCCAAAACCTCAGGCTTTGATCACTTGGTTGTGCAGTGATGCTGTCCTGGGAGCTTTTCACCCCTTAGGCCTGGCTGGTGAAATTGATCACTGGCAGCAGGTCTTTGAAGTTTACACACCTGCTTCTGTTTCCAGCCGGTGTTCTGTGCTTCCTGGTGGTCTAGCATATGAAAAGCACACTCCTGTCCCTAGGATGGTGCCTTTCTGCTAGACCTTCCCCTCCGGGGGGCATTGCACCCCCTGTCCATTCAATGTAAATATTTCTCCTACTAGCTGGTTTTTGTCTGGCATGTTGTCACAGACATGGGGAAATTAACTGCTAAACGAGTAAACACCTGAACTGAGCTTTCTGTGCCTCAGAGTCTGCAACTGAGCCTTAAATTAATAATAATGCCTCTACCAGATTCTGTTGTGTTCAGTAAAAAACTCGACAAAACTATAAAAAACACTTAGAACTGTAACTTAGGATAGTGTCTAACTTACAATAAATACATCAAAAAACTATATCTGTTGTTACTTCTTACATGTTTCATCTAACTTGATATGTAAATAAATATTCATAGGGATTACTGCATTCTAGGGGTTCTAATGTTTTATGCTACAGCAAAATGAAAGTCATTATTAAAGTTAAAAATAAAGGAAATCTTCTCTTAATATAATAAAACCCTGTAGTGATACGTTTCTGTTTCTAGTTGTTTATTCCTTGTATCCATATGTTGATGTATATGTGTTTTCTTTCAGAATAGTTCTATATTTCCATTTTATTCTAACAGAAATGTTGGAAAATATTTATCAGAAACAAATGCTATATTTCTCAGTGTTTCATATAGGGATGGTAAAGGAAGAGACAGAGATAAAGTAATTCCTAGCTTGGACTACCTGGAGGGTTTTATGAATACAATCTACGTGCTATGTATGAGTTCTCTTTATTCTATCTGGTTTGTCAGTTGACTCCCAGCCCAGTAGAAGGAGAGGAAGCAGTAATCTTGCATCTAGCAAGTTGAACATCATGAGAATAAATGTCTTCCAGTGATGTCTTCATTGAGAGTTGCTAAGCTCCTATTGGGAATCACAGACCTTCTGTGTGTATTCCAGCCCATTAATGAACTCTTATGAGAACAGTATACTCATTTTGATAAGCTGTAATAAGGCTGGATTTTAAATATATTACTACAAGAACTGGAATAAAGAGATGAAATGAGTTTGTAATCCTGTGAGAAGTTTAGGATGTGAAATGCAAAATTAAATGCTAGATAAATAAAGAATACTTGAAGATGAATGTTTCCTACATAATTATTCTATTTATCCTGCCTGGTTTTGATAGTTTTGTAATTTACTATTTAAATATAAGCTTTCTAATTGTTGTAATCAGTCAAATAATTCTCTAATACCATAATTATTTTTAAAATATTCCTAAGACTCTTTTTAAACACAACTTAATAATAATTAACACTGTTGACAAATTTGAGGATATATATATATATGTATATATGTGTGTATATGTATATGCATGTATGTATGTATGTATATATACACACATATAATCATTGTATATGAACTACTTTGGTGTCCCAAAGTCACCCAAAATGCCTTTCTATATCTTATATAAATATTTTACTATGATAAGAAACTTAAAAATTTACTACAGAAAAACTTTAATATAATTACATAAACATGATAAAAGCATTAGAATTTATATGCAATGATAAATGATTATATTTTATATGATATAGTTAATGAATGAGTGCTCCTGTTCTCATGATGGTTTTTCATGTACTGTATCTAATTATGAATTGTCAGAGTTGAGAAATACTGCAATATTATTTCTTGCTTTATCTGTCCAACCAAGTTTTACTTTTTCTCTTCCATATCTCCTCCACTTTCAATGAACCTCAGTATAATTTATAGAATCTAAAAGTTTTTAGTGTTTTGGAAAATATAATGAAACACAAAATGATATAATATCATGCTTTGTTTCTAGTATTATTATGACAGTGTCCAAGATTTTCCTTTCCCTTTTCACCCTACTACTAGACTGTAGTAAGATTTTTTTGCAATAACATATTATTTGAATTCTTATACAACAGTGTCAGAACACAGTCCAGGAATGGAGTTGTGTGTGGAGAAATCTGAGTGTTTGTTGAGAACACTCCAAGAAAAGAAGAGAAGAGTCTTGTGAGCTTAGTTTCTTTGAAACAGGGGATTGTTCTTGGACTGTGTTTTTGTGTTCTTCCCAGTTGTGGAGAGGTAAGAGTGAGCTTAATTCAGAGTACTCATTATTACTTGGTGGGGTTATTCAATTAAATGTTTAAATTTTCCTTTATATGCCTCTATGGAAAAGCAAGTTTTGTCACATGTGACTGGTCCTTGTGATTTTATACAATTCGAACTCATGTGACCTTTCTTTACACTCAGAGTATAAATTGTCTGGTGTTCTGAATAAAGTTGGTTATTGCAGGAGACTTTAGTCTGCCTTCTTTAATCGGCTCCATTCTCTCAGTTCCCACAACCTCTAGAGCGGTAAGCCACATTATCAATTTCAAATTTTCTGTGCTTTTGCTGGTGTAATTCTACACTTCATAAGGACAAGTGTTGGTGCTGTTGTTAGGGATTATGATGGCTTAATAAAGTGATGGTTGTCAATCAGTCTCCAAGATCCATGACTTCACTAGCACTTAGGATTGGCTAGGTTTCCATTACCAAGAGTGGTTTACGTGTATGAGTGTTCTCCCTGCATGTACGACAATGCCCCACAGACATGCAGAGACTATGGAGACAAGATGAGGTCATTAGGCACAGTAGAATTATATAGACTCTTGTGAGCCACCAGTAATGGAGAACCCAACCTGTGTCCCCTACAAGGTTAGCAAGTGCTTTTAATGGCTAAGATGACTGTCCAGGCACAAAAGAAGTATTTTTGGTTGACTAGTTATATTAAATCATTTAGTAATCTAATTTCATTAATACTTAGCCAATTTTCTAGAACTGACTAAATTTACCAGCTATACAACACTCATTCACTCATTAGTAAACTAGGCTTTAAGATAATTATTTTGTATTATCATGATATTCAGTTGAAGCAGAACTTTATTAAATAACAACAATGATCATAAAGAAAAATTTTGGTCATTTCTAGAATATACTTCAATGGAATACTTACAATAAACAGTGAGAAAATGAAAATAAAGCCATATTTGTAAATAACATGTTTCAAGCAATACCTGTGCATCTTGAACATGCTATTTCTGATTTTAAGGTCACATTATCAATCAATGTCAATGTGAGGAATGTAACTAAACAACGATTTTAAAATCTGTGCTAACATAGCATAACATAGATGTTATATAATAACATGATATTATAATTAATTAAATGATACAAATCAATCTAATCAGCTAGGGAATTATATCTAGTTACTCAAAATATGTTACATACATTTTGATTACAAAGATAAATTTAAAGCCTTAACTTACAGTGTTTGTGCTTTGGTTTATAGAATTCCTAGACAGATATAGGAGTAATATGAGCACTCATTTGAAATGCTGAGTGGAAAAGTTAGTTTTTCTGGGAGATTTTTTTTTTTCCAAAACAGGGCCTCATGATGTATCTCAATCTGACCTCAAAGTCACAATCTTCTTATCTCTACCTCCTGCATGCTAGAATTATAGACATGTTCAATACGTGGTTGAGAAAGAGGAACTTGAGTTAGGTTCATAATGTATTGAACTCAGTTTCTGTTTTAATGCAACGTGAGAGTAAACATCTGCATTTCAGAGATAATGAGAAAGTCTGTCACAGTTTAATAACTTAAAGAGGAGGATAAAAAAAGGTTTTGTTAAAAGGAGATTTGAAGGAAAATTTATTGAGATAAGTTTAAAAAATCAAATACTAAGTATTATTTATTAGATTTGATTCTTTGAGATATAATTTATTGATATATCATCATAACTAATAATCTAAACAAAATTGACTATCCCCAAAAGTTTTGTTATAAATTTTTATTTTTAATATATTTTTAATGTCTCCTCACCTTCCTTTGGCCTGCCATTAATGGATCAACTTTCAGTTACTACAGTATTTAGAATTTTCTAAGCATTCTGTTAATAAATCCTTACAATGAATATGACTGTTTTTCTGTTTTTTACTTAGCATCATTACTTTGAAGTTAATATCTGCTGTTGCATACAACAATGGCACATTCTAGCTGGGTGGTGGTGGTAATCCCAGTACTCGGGAGGGAGAGCCAGGCGGATCTCTGTGAGTTTGAGGCCAGTCTGGGCTATCAAGTGAGTTCCAGGAAAGGCGCAAAGCTACACAGAGATAATCCTGTCTCAAAAAACAAAAGCAAAAACAAAAAAAATGGCACATTCTTATAATAGTTGAACATTGTTTCATTGTTCAGATATACTGAAGATTGTTTAATCATTCACCTCTTGTTGCCCATTGGAATCATTTGCAGTTTTAAATATTGAAAATTAAGTTGCTAAGAACATTCATGTAAAGTTTTTTATATACATATAAGCATATCTTGTTAATGTCTAGAAACAAAATGTGTTATCAAATGCTCAGAGAATACTTACTACATCATGAGAATGTCAAGCAATTTTATGCCATGATGATACATTTTGTTTCCCAGCAATACTGTATGATGTAGCAGAAATCTTAGATGGTCTTACTAATAAAATCAAACCTGAGCCAGGTATTGGGGTGAAGTGGAAGATCAGAGAACCAGAGCAAACCACAACTACCTCACCTCACCAGTTCCTCAGCTGGTCTTGTTTCCTCAGACTAGAAGCCTCTGAGTCCTCATCCAGAATGGGTCTCTGCTGAACTGTGTTGCTAGAACCCGCCAAACAGTAGCTCAAGCCCACAGGCTGTGGCTAACTTGAGAGATACAACTAGGAAGCTGTTTTAGCTCCGTTTTAGAATCTTCTTTTTAAGGTTTCTCAGGTTTTAAGTGGAAATTCCTGCCCCACGTTCTGGCGCCAGTATGACAATTCTAGTTTCTTCTGATCTTTATCCAGTCAGGAGCTCCCCACGAGGGCTCAGGTAACAGACATGTACCACCTTGCCTTCCTTAGTATTTCTATATTTTAGTTTAAGTGTGAGAGAATGTGACCAAATACTTGGACTAGATGATTGAAAAATAAGAAAAGAACTCCTTTATAATATAATCTTTCCATTAGTATTCTGCATTGAAGAAATAGTTTAAGTTCTCATTGCCCATTAAATATAATTTTTTTAGATTTACATCTGCAGGTGATATAAAATTAGAAATTTAGTTAGAATTATGCTAGTCATAATTATAGTGTATTTCCAAATTCCTTCTTAGTACAGAAAATCAATTCTGAGATTATTATGAAAATTTTGTCTAATTTTAGTCAGTGGGAATCTAGGTTAAGTTGTTATCTTGTGTGATGTCAAAAACACTGAGTTGGAGTGGGAAAACATTGCTTATTTATAAAAATCACATTTAAAAGTTTCATATATATACATATATGTGTGTGTGTGTGTGTGTGTGTGTGTGTGTGTGTGTTACTCTCTAGGTATTTATATGGGAAGCCATCCATTAGCTACTCTCACCTCTAAAAAAAATATTTTGACTTCTTGACTTTGAAGGAACCATTAGAGTCAAAATTAAGAAAGCATCCTTCTCATTGATCAACAATCACAGTTCAAAGACCTTCAAAGATTCTTCATTTGACTCCGTGCTTATCCCAGTCATCCATCATGCTTGTAACTGTTCTTAGTTTTACTTAGTTTCAAGTCTTCTCTTCCTTTATTATCAATATTTAAACCTATGATATACCAACTGTCACCGAGTGTTGTTACCAAACAACTGCTGATATTGAACAATTGATTCTAAGACTCTAAAATTAGGAGAGAGTCACAGGAATACCCATAAAGCAAGTAGAATAGGAAAGGCTGAAGGAGCCATAGAGGGACTGGCCTGAGACCTGATAGCTACATAATGGTAATGACTTCTTGAGATTCTAAGTTTTCACCTCTGCTTCTACTCTAACTATGAATGGCATCAATCTAATGCATGAATTTCTGATGTTCATTCAGAATTTAATATTGTGTGTATGGGTTGTATGCTGCATGTGCATGTATGGTGCATTCATGTGAGTGTGTGTGTGTATGCATGACTGTGTGGAGCCCAGTGCAGAACATTGGGTCTCACCATCTATTACTCTTTGCCTTATTGCTTGAAGACAGATTCCCTCACCAAACTGGAAGCTTCCCCTTTCATCTAGGGTGACTAGACTTAGCAAATTTGGTTATTTCTCTGACCCTGCTCCCTAACATTGGAGTTACAGACCACCAAACTTTGCATGTGTTTGCTAAGGATTTGAACTCAGATTCTTCTGCTTGGAGAACAAGCAGGCTTTGAACCATCTGTGGCCCCCGGTATTTATTTTTTGTTATAATCATTACTTATTACTAAATTTTCTAAATACTGTGACCTTTTTGACATTTTTATGTTTTAAAATCATATATCATAAAATTATGGAGTTAGTTTCTTTTCCTCATAGTACTTGAAGGCATTCTGTGGTTTGAATGTGGTATGCTCCTCATGACTGAACACTTGGTCTCCAGCTTCTGGCACTATCTGAGAAGGTTATTTAACCTTTATATGATGGAGCATCACTGGAATGAGTGAGTCACTAGGTGTGTGGTATGGTTAAGGTTTTATAGTCCCACCTACTTCTTGTTCGCTCTCTTTTTGATTACAGATGCAACACTGTCAGTAGCCTCCTACTTCTGTGAAAATCCTTTCCCTGTCATGATATTCTGTCTTTCTTCAAACTAGTCCAAAATACATTCTTTTCTTAAATTACTTCTTGCAAGGAATTTTCCACAGCCACAGCAAAGTACCTAATTCAAATATTAAACATGATAAGCAACTCTGTTATTAAAAAGACAAAGTAATATATAGTAAATGAGATAGTTTTAAATAATACCTCATACCAGAAAAAAATTATCTGAAGTGCATCCTGATCTATAGTCCTCCAGTACAAATCTAATTTTAATAATCTTCATCTCTATTTCCATAGTGAATAAGCCAATTTATAGCCCTATCAGCCATATATATGATTTTTCTTTCCTCATGTAAATGCTGGAATTTGTTTTGCTTCTTTAGTTATTGACATTCTGAGTGAAGGAAGTTGAAATTGCAAAGGAATAGTTTATGCTTTTTCTGATACTAAAGAAATTGCAAACTTATCAGAATTCCTTTCTGATGTTCTCAGAGCAGATCAAGTTTTAACTACCATCTGTCTTTGTATCCATGAAGAGACATTTTGCTAGTCCTTTTCTTTCTGGTTTGTGTTAGTTATCTTCCAATCGGTGTGGCAAATGTCTGAGATAACCAACTTACAAATAAAAAAAGTTCGATGACCAATTGTAGAGGTTCTAGTCTATGGTCAATTGACCCAATTGTAGAGGCTCTAGTCTATGGTCAATTGACTCAATTGTAGAGGTTCTGGTCTATGGTCAATTGGTTCAATTGTAGAGGTTCTGGTCTAAGGTCAATTGGTCCAATTGTAGAGGTTCTGGTCTATGGTCAATTGGTCCAATTGTAGAGGTTCTAGTCTATGCTCAGTTGGTCCATGTAGAGGTTCTAGGCTATGCTCAATTGACCCAACTATAAAGGTTCTGGTTATGGTCAATTGACCCATGGTTCAGGATCCTGTGCCAAGGTGCTTACAGTATTATTAATACCCCACCATGGCTGAGAATGGAAAAAGTGGGAAGGAGTGGAGTCTAACAAACCTCTCTAAACCATACCTACAATAGTCTAAAGACCTACCACTAGACTCCACCTATTAAATTCCACCAGCCACCATTAGGAACTAAGTCTTTAATACAATCTTTGAGGGACACTAGAGATTCAAACTATCACATTTTCATTCTGTAAAATATAGAGAACAGCTTTTTAATTGTGCTGATTCTAATTCAAGCAGGCTCTCCTGAGATCAATGTGTATTTATTCACTTTTCTTCTTTTGAAATAGGATCTCATACAGGTCATATTTCTTAGGAAGTCAATAAATTCCTGCTCTTTCTTTCACAACCCTCTAACTATGTGATTTACTGGAGGCTGGCACCATGCCTAGCTTTAATCTTTATTTTTGATGTTTGAATGTATATATGAAAATGTTCCACATGATTTTCTGTAGCTTTCTAATAAATCCTCAGAGCACATATTTTCAATGCCCTTTGTTCTAATTACCCAACATTAACAGGTTTCTTTTGAATTCTTGGGCCTATTTCATCACTGATGGGGATGTAATCTCTGTAGATGAACGGTCTTATTAAATAAAAAACACAGAGCCAAATAGAGTTAATAGCCCAAGAGGTCAGAGCAATAGCTAAGAGCTAAAAACCTTACCCTTCACTGCCGCTGCTGTCCTACCTCTCTGTAAGAGACCTACTTCCTGTGTGTTTGTCCTTTTTATTGACTTTCTGTTCTGCCTTCTCATTGATTGTAAACCCAACCATATGACCTTCTCGTCACTGCCTGTCTGTACAGATCTCCAGGTCTTCTGTGGTTGGTATTGAGATTAAAGGTGTGTGTCTCCATGCTGGCTGTATCCTTGAACATACAGAGATCCACCTAGCTCTGCCTCCCAAGCGCTGGGATCAAAGGTGTGTACCACCACCACCGCCCAGCTTCTGTTATGGCTTGCTATTAGCTTTGACCCCCAGGCAACTTTATTTATTAACATACAAATAAAATCACATTTCAGTACAGATAAAATATCACCATAGATCTCTTTGAGTTCAAGGCCAGCATGGTCTACAGAGCAAGATCCAGGACAGGCACCAAAGCTACACAGAGAAACCTTGTCTTGAACCCCCCGCAAGAGAGAGAAAGTGTGTTTCTCATTTTCATGGAAACAGTGATGAGATTTATGACAAAATATTTTAAGATAGTAGTCCATACTGTCTTCCAAGATGTTTTAAGTAATTATATATTATGAACATTGACACTCAGAACAAGCTACTCATTATTTTAAGTCTCATTTCTAAGGGTTTGTGTACATGTTCCACTATGTATTTAATGGTTTTAATTTTTAATTTGACAGCCAAAATTGTATATCAGCTGTGGTTGGGCTGGTTTATCTCACTGTGTTAAAGGTTGCAGAGAATGGTTTGTCAGTGCCAGACTTAATGGCTGATTTAGGGTACTGAGCAAATATTTGTTTATGCTTGTGAGGAGATTCATATTAGAAAAGGCCTTTAGTTCTAGGGTTCACATCTGCAGACAGATGTGCACTGTGTCACAATAATGAGTCTTGATCTGAATGCTCCACTAGTTCAGAGGCTCACTGTATTATTTCAAATGTTGGAAAGTACTTAAACAAGAGAATGGACGTTAAGATGCCAGAAAATGGCAAGAGAAGTAATTTCTGGTGAGGGAGGAAAAGGATGGAAGTTAAAAAAAATTATGAAATATTTATAGGTTTTGCACGTTTCATTCTAATAAGAATGCAAATATTGCGAACGCTTTCTACTCATGCAGTACTGACATTTACCAAATAGAATTCTGCTATTTGACCTCCTTCTGTAAACATTGACATTGCACTCACATTTATAATAGATTTCTGTCTGTTTTACTGCAGTTGAATGTTTCCACCGGGAATGTTATTAGTTATTATGGCGGAAAATGCACCTCCACCAGCTGTGTGGCTAAGCATAAAAAAGGCACCAGCCAAAATCCCTGAGTCTCTTAACAGACCTTTGTTGCATTTCTGCCATGGAACCAACATCCATCCTGAAACAGCAGGAAGGAAAACTTCTTCCAAAGCTTCATTTCCATAGAAATGAGGACCTGACTTGGACTCGCATTTTCTTCCTGGCAGTATCTGATGCCCCTTTCCTTGAATCCTAATCTTTATCTTTTATCCATTAGCTGCAGACAGTTTCAGGTTATGTTAGTAGAAATTATTGGGAAAAGACCATGAAGCCAATTGAATCATAGGAACATAGAAATGTTAAGGGAAAAAAAAAAATCAATACAATCAAGTTTATGAGAAAGCCCCAACAGAATGGGGAAAGCATAACGTTGGTCTAGTTTTTAAAGTTATTGAACCATTAACACAAATTGCATTACTGGGATGTTATTGGAGATCAGAAGTTATTTTCCAAAAGAAATTTCTTATTTATGTGTAGCCCTTGTGGTAGATATATTTTAAACTTTTTTCAGGATGGTAAAGATGAGAAGAAATCAAATGAGAATATAAATGTTAGGAAAAGTTCTCTGCAATACCTGCCATGGAACAAACAAGAACCCAAATAGGAATGGAGATAAGCCTTTGTAGATATGGCCTCAGCGAAAGGTTATTTATAAACTACCAAAGGTTTAGTAAGATAATTTGAAAAGCTAATTTCTGATCCCTGGATGATTCTGGTTTCAGAGCCAAGTAGTGAAATTCATAAGAGCACTTTAATTCCAGTTCATATAAACATTTCTACATATCATACATAGACCTAACATTGAGTGTGTTGGAACTTCTCTTAGGTTGACTGAAAAGAACATTAGCCCAATCCCTAGCAAAAGCCTGTAAACATCTGTCCTTATGGTTAGTGTAGTCCTAATGACTCTGTCATCTCTAATGTCTTGAGTTATCAATTGCAATCCAGGCTTCAACTTCACATCTTTATTCAATGGCCCCTCTACTAGGAATCCATTCAGAGACACCCTTGATACATTTCTAAAGAAAGCTGGTCTTAGCAGCTTTCTTTAGAAATCGAGAGAAATTCCATAACCTGTTTCTTCTTTACTTAACTCTAAAGCCAGAGCCACACGGCCAAGGCTGCGAAGTTCTGCTGCTTATTGGTGCTAGAATATGTTCCTCTCATTCAATTACATCTCTACCAGCTTTCTGTCTTTCACTGCCTAAGCTTGGCTGTCCTTGAATTTGCTCTGTAGACCAGGCTGGCCTCAAACTCAGAGATCCACCAGCCTCTGTCTTCTCAGTGCAAGGTTTAAAGGTATGCCCTACCAAATCTGGCTCTAAACTTTTCCTTAGTTCCTTTCACAAGTTGGAAACTTAGCTGGGTTGGACCTTGCCCTGAGGTCACCACTCTCTTTGTTCCATTTCTTAATCCATTTATCTCCTTGAACACAAGTCTTAGTTCCACTCTACTTTTTGGTGTTCCTTTTCTCCTTAAATTTTACATTTTATAATTATCCTGCTCAACTTGCTCCTTTTCATTATAAATCTTCATTAGAGTTACCACTAATAACCACACAACAGAAAGTATAGTTGGCTGTTTTGAGATTTCTTCTGTCAAGAGAATTAATCCAAAATTCTTCACTTTAGCCTCCGGCAAACTCTTTGGACAAGGTCAAAAGGCAGCCACTTTCTTCACCAAAATATCACAGGAATGATCTCTTGAGGCAACATGCTCAAATTCTTCTCCTCTGACACCTATTGCATAAACGCCCCACAGCTCATCAAATCACGCTCAGCACCACTGTCTTCTCTGCTCTTACTAGTGTGACTCATTAAGCAGTACTGAAAATGTTCAACTGCTTTTCTACTCCACAGTCCCTGTTAATCCCACTGATTGGGAATAAGAACGCCACCATGGTTTAAAGCCAAATTTAAAACAAGCTTTAATTAAATACTGGCTAGGTGGATGGACTCTGGCCAGGTCCATCTTTGGGTTTTTAGAAGTTGGCCCCAAGTTACTATTTGTAGTGACTTAAATATTTCCTATCAGGTCCACTCAGGGGCAAGCATGCACCCTGGTGTATTTCAAGGCTGTGAACTTCCCACATGTGATCAAGCATATCCAGTGCAGATTGGTCAAACTGATTTGTTTAGGGGAGTGAAAACATGTGGCTTTCTATCACCCATAAACAATAGCCTCTAGCATTTTAGGGGTTTGCAGATCAGAGACATTTTTGTTTCATGGATCTCTAAGGCACAGTAATTAAAATTTAAAATTTAACTTTGTCTTTCACATTCCTCCCTTGAGTTGTATCCTAAGTCAAATCCTTGATTCTGTGATAGGTGACTGTTTATATTGGGATCTAATAACCACGAGCTTAATGGTACACAGACAGAAATTATCATTCAGTTAAGGCATCAATGATTAAGAGCTGACAGCAATTAGCAGAAACAGAAGGGCCAAAAGCCCTGTGATGGCTGACATCAGAGTTACTATCTAGAAGGGACCTGGAAATGAGAATGATGACCAGTTACTTACTTCATCTCAGATCCCCTTTTGTGCAATGATTTTTTTTTCAAGTACAGCCAGATTATTTGTAATGATTTCTGACTGATTTTTATAGAAACAACAATTTTCTCTTCATGCTATACAATAACCTCTCTGTTTTACATAGAGCAAGTTGAGTACCCTATCATACTATAGAACTACTTCAGCTAAGGAATTTTCCAGTTGAAAGATCTGCGTATATTTGGTTTTTATAGGTACCTTTCCTTGTATGCCAATAGGCACTATAGGTAGCTATTTTGTCCCCTATGCCTGGGGGTTTCCTTTGGATTTAACATTCCAGCCTGATGGGGGACAAAGGGCAATGTACTCTCTTCTATAACCACTTCCTGCTGAAACTAGGACATTGTTGTCAGGGTCCAGGAAGGCTGGAATTCTAGTCAAAGACAAGGAGGGAATTTTGGGCAATGGGACATTCATCAGAAGCATCTGGTTCACCGACCTACCTGCAGAGACAGGGAGCATTCACACTGGCTGGGCTGGTCCACATTAGCTTTCAGCAAGTCCAGGGCTCACACTTCTTTGGAGCAGGTGGTAGTCAGCAGCTGATGCTTGGATAGTATCTGTCAGCCAAGTGGAAATCTGCTAAGACAGATATAGATTAGGGACAGAAGTTAAAATTTAGAAACTTATGGGAAAATATTACATTTGGAAGTTTCCGGCCCATAGTCCTAGTAATTGGGGAAAGGGAGGAGTCCTAAGACCAGGAGAGAGAGAAATAACATTCTCAGGAACAAACAAGTGGGGAAATTATGCGGGATCCTAATTAGTCTTAACAAAAAAAAAAAAAAAAAAAAAAAAAAAGGAGTCAGATATTGAGGTAAAAATTGAAAGATCAGAGAAGCAAAGAAGCAGCCACATTCACTTCTTACCTCTCCAGATCCTCTGACAGAATGGGACTGGATCCTGTCTCTATGAAACCTCAGACTGAATACAGCTGAGATCCTGTCACCACTTGCCTTATATTCCTGTCTCCACTTCCCTATTTCTGGGGTTAAAGGAATGAGCCTCCCATGTGCTAGGATCCAAGGCATGAGATCCTAAGTGCTGGGATCAAAGGTGTGAGCCACCACTGCCCAGCTCTGTTTCTCTTTTAGACTGGTTCAATCTAACGTGGCTTTGAACTCCTCATCTTCCTCCTACCAAGTGCTGGGAATAAAGGTGTGTGCTATTACTGCCTGTCCTCTGTGGTTAACTAGTGGCTAGCTCTGTCCTCTGATCTCCAGGCAAGCTTTGTTTGTCAGAATACAAACAAAATATCACACAACAGGGAAACTTAGGCTCTACTTATCTGGAGTCCTGTTGACCTATGAGAAGTGGATCCAAGTCTTATGGTTTCTTTGATTCTCTGTAGCTTACATGATTATTTTTAGTTTACACAAAGACACAAATTTTTTAGATATATTAGCATTACCAATCTGTACTGAAATCCACATTGTAGAAAAAGCAGATAACAGGTGTTTGTAAAAAAGCTGGAATAAACTCACACCTTTGAGTCTCAGCAGAAGCTGTTGACTTGGTTTAAAAACTACAAATATTTTTTTTCTCTGTCTAGAGAGTTGTATATAGATTGGACAGAGATGTCTTTGGCCTGGTGAGACATACCTTTAAGTCTATACTTAGAAAAAAAAAGGAAATTTAAAATCTTGAGCTTGTGACTAAATAGAAAATAGCCACTGCTCTACCAGCTCATCAGAATTCTATTAATGTTAAAACTCTAACTTTTGAAACCCTAGAATAATAGCATAGAAGGGGGAAAGAAATCTGAAACATTTTCCATTTTCACATACCTTAAATCACTTACTTATAACTTTACAACATGCATTTATACATGTTAAGTGACTTTCTGAGACCCTCAGAACTTCCTTAAGCTTTCACTATCCCCAGATCCTTATATATCTTAGACCCTCAGAACTTTCATAGACTCTCATATCCTTAGACCTTTATATCTATTAGAACATTTTTCTTAGACCCTCAAAATTTACAAAGACTTTAACATTTTTTTCTTTCCATCTAATCATTTACCAGAGACACAAGCAGTTGTTACTGAGATTAGTAATTTCAAAACATGTTCCTTTAGTGGAAAGTTACATCTGAAACCTGTTACTCTTTTAATATGTAGCCTATCAAAGCAAACCTGTCTACCTTTTCTCAACAGGACAGCCAGTATTCATTAGCTCATTTCATATTTAAAAAAAAAAACAAAAAAACAAAAAAACAATCAATCCTTGCCAGACCCCGAGAGTGTGTTTTCCTGTGGAGGAGGAACATGAGGACTCTGACTTTACTTTGCCTAGGCAAACTGGGCCAATCAAGTTTCCAGTGTCCTGTTTTTCCATAGTTTGGAAACAGTCCTGCCACCAGGAGTGGCATCAGGACAGTCGAGCCCAGTGGTTAATGTTACCACAATCCAGGTAGAGTCATTATGGTGCCCTCTCATCTTTGGAAACCTCAGAGTCAATGCTAGTAGCTGGGAGTCTCTGTCTT
Organism: Peromyscus aztecus; assembly: GCA_902168405.1. Lineage (NCBI taxonomy): Eukaryota > Metazoa > Chordata > Mammalia > Rodentia > Cricetidae > Peromyscus > Peromyscus aztecus. The sequence continues at coordinate 30,548 of CABHPQ010154589.1, read as the reverse complement.
TCATAGTAGGCTTTTTCATTAAACATTTTATATGCCATTATTCATCAGATCTCTGAAAAGTTTGAGGACTATTATCTATTAAACATATCTGAGCTAAACAAACCTAGGTGTAGCACGAATCTTAAAAGGTCTTATTAAAAAAACAGATCTGGAGCCAGGTATTGGGGTGAACATTGAAAGACCAGAAAAACAGAACAAGTCACATCCAACCTCACCTTGCCAACTTTTCAGCCATTCCTATTTACTCAGACTGAAAGCCTCTGAGTCCTCATCTGAATGGATATCAGCTTAATTGCTGCTAAAAGCTAAAAGCTTAAAAAGGCTCTAGTTCCTGGTCCTCCCACCTTATATACCTTTCTGCTTCCTGCCATCACTTCCTGGGCTTAAAGGAATGTGTCACGAAGCCTGGCTGTTTCCATTGTGGCTTTGAACTCACAGAGATCCGAGTGGATCCCTGCCTCCGGAATGCTAGGATTAAAGGCGTGGGCTACCACTGCCTAACCTCTATGTATAATATAGTGGCTGTTCTTTTCTCTGACCCCAGGTAAGTTTATTGGGGTGTACAATATATCAACCACACCTAGTCTTAACCTTGAAAACACATATATGCTAAATAATGCCTTTTTCCCCATAAATAATCACATTAATACTTAGCATGATTACAAATACAGTTCTGAACACATTAAAGAATTTAATAATTTATAAGGTGATTGACCATTAACTTGTATTTCTTAATTATCCTTAAGTGCTTCTTTAACTTATTAGATTTCATAGACTAGGACTTGCAGTGGTAGTGCTTGTGAGAAGGGACTGAGGGAGCCTGGAGGCTAGCATTGCACTTGTCTAGTTAATAGGCACCACAGCCATATGATATTGGAAGGGCCACAAGTTCCTTTTGCCAGAATTCCTTTTTAGCTAGCAAGAAACTTCTTCCAGCCCCTGAGAGAATAGGTACTTTTGTCTAATGCCTGACCTTGAGAAAATAACTTCATAGTTTTATCTCTGTTAAGTTTGAGCCTTAAAAAATAACAATTTCTCAATTGAAGCTCCCTTCAGTATCAAAATAAAACTTTTAACTCATAAACACAGTCCACAGAGAGACTTGGAACTTTCTTGATCCTTTTATATATACCATTACAGAATATAATGGTTTCATGTATGACTCAGTTTATCAAAATAACTTAAGCTTAACAAAATTAGTAAAGATAACGAGGCTAGACATATGTTCTCAAGCATGAATAGATCTTAGGTAAGGAGAGGCATTCTCTAAGCCAGTAATTTTCAAATTACCTAATTCTGGGACCCTTCAATACAATTCCCGATGTTGTGTTTTGGTGACCCCACCAACCACAAAATCATTCCTATTGCTATTTTACAACTACATTTTGCCACCATTGTGAATCATAATGCAAACATCCAACATGCAGGTGGTGTTAGGACACACCTGTAAAGAAGTCTTTCAACCCCCAGAGTCAAGACTCATATGCTGAGAAGCTGCTTCAAGCTATTTGTCAAACTGCTTAGGTCATGGTCTTGCTGCATCACAAGATAGGAACATCCCAATTTCTTCTGGTGTTTAATATGTGTTGCTCAGAGCTGTGGCCTTAATTTTTAGCCTCTTATTTATTTACTTTTAAATTCAAATATTAATAATATAAAACATTTTATAAACTTAAAATGTTCTGTAGTCTAATAAATTTAAATATTTTAAAAGCTGTTCCTTAAAAAAAAATCCAGCTTTTTAATTTAAATTTTCTGTAAATTGCCAAAATTGCATCTAAAAGATGTTTAAAATCTCTCAAATTTGCACTCCTGCAATATCAAAAATAAAGTATATATATATATTTTTTTACTTCAAAAGGGAGAAAATAGGACACAACCACAATCTGCATAAAACAAAAAACAACCTCCAACAGCACAAAGAATTCAAAGCTCAATTTCTAGGATTTATTCATAATCCTTGGGTTTTCTCAAGGGGCTTGAAAAACCTCTTGAGCCCCACCCTTAACAGCAATAACAGCTTGCCTTCTAGATCTCTTCCTACTCTATTTCACTGTGGCTGGTGCTTCTGATGACTAGCACATGGCTGTGGCGTTTCTAAAGCTGTTAGGATCCACTATTGCAACTGAGTTCTCTTTAGGAACTCTAGCCCTGCCACATATTGGCAAGCCTCAGCTGTTCCCCATGATTCCTTCATGTCTTTAAAACCAATATTACCCAGGTGACTTTTATGTTACAAAGTTTGGCAGCCAAAACAAGGTACGATCTTGCATATAAAAGCATAGAGGTGCAGCTTTAATACATTATTAAACAAGCATTGTTTTCAGGACAGGACAGGAATTAGCATACAAAAATCCACTTAAATCCAAAATGTCTTGGAGACCTGTTGTTGCCTCCTTGGTAGGCAGAATATGGTCATCTTTAATCAAGATGGTGGTGAATTCACACGACATCCATCTCCAAACCTAGGAAAGATGGCTTCCAGCCATGTGGCTGCCAAAAGATGGTGGCAAGTCACGAGTTGCTTATGTCCAAAAATGCAATCATATCACATGATTCCTTTAAGACTACCTTATGCACAGCTTTTTATCTATCACTTCCCAGTGTCACTAGTTTTAAGTTAACTTTTTTGATAGATTTTGTAGACTTTTAAACATATCCAATAAACTTACAAATCTTGAGGTACAGAGAGTTCACTTAAACCAAGTCTAATTTTTTTAACTGTTCTGCTTTGCTTTTTTTTTTTTTTTTTTTTGCCCTGACAGTGTTCCAGATGGCTCAGACTGACAAAGGGTATAAAGGAAACTTTTAAATAAACAGGCCTGAGTCTAGAGAAGGGAGAGCCATAACCCAACTCTAGAGCTAGCTTTCCAATAAAATAGAACAGCATAAGACAATGCTGAAGTTATCCATACTGAAAAGACATCAGGACTCCCGCTAACTTGAATTCGGTGACCATAAAGGCAGCCCTGGCAGCAGTGGTGACTGGAGGCAGCAAAGACAGCAGAAATATCCCACCAATTTCTGCCTCAACTCCATGCTTGCAACAAAACTTTTGCACACACCAGAAAACACAAACAAAACTTTCCAACAAAGCAAGTAGACACAACTTTCTCAAGAAACACACATGAAACTTTCCAACAAGAGTTTTGCATGGGAAATAAACAAAACTTTCCAGCCAGAAGCAGAACTAGAACACATCTCTACATCCCAGATAGGGATCCCACAAAACAGACCCAGACTATGATCTACCTGAAGGCATCCATAAATGCTGCTTTTCTCAGCATGGCAGTTCACTCTAATAGTTCTTGCACTGAAGGCAGCCTCAGAGCCTTGGAACATCAAGGCATGTGCCACCTGAAGCAGCCCCTCAGTCATAGCAATCTGGAGTAAAGGTCCAGCTTTAGAATTTGACTGGGTGGTCTTAATCTTACTGGGGGCCTCTAGAAAATGTGAACCCAACCAATTGAAAAGAAGACCACTATCACAATTTAAAGCCAAATTTGATGCAAGCTTCTTTAATTAAATATTGGCTAGGTAGATAGGGTCTGGCCAGGTCCATCTCAGGGTTTCCAGAAGATGGGCCAGAGTCACAGTTTGTAGTAGTTTAAGTATTTCCCATCAGATCCAATAAGTGGGAAAGCATACAACTTGAAGTATTTCCTGCCTATTCCCAATCAGGGGCAAGCATGCATCCTGACATATTTCTAAGCTGTGAACCTTCGGCCCACATGTGATCAAGCACATTCAGGGCAGATGGGTCAAACAAACTTTAGAGAAATGAAAGCATGTGACTTATTATCTCCCATAAACAATAGCCTCAAGAATTTCAGGAACTATTTGTGGCTTATTATTTCCCATAAAAAATAGCCTCCAGAATTTCAGGAATTGTTTGTCCTTGGTCAAGGGGCTTACATGTTAGAGGCATTTTTGTTTCATGGATCTCTAAGCTATAGTAATTAAAACTTAAAATTTAACTTTGGCTCTCACATTTAAAGTCCATATTACTCCAAACAAAAACACAGTCAGGACTATCACAACAATACCCCAGTTCCTGGTACCAACTTCTGTCTTAGTTAGGGTTTGTATTGCTGTGAAGAGACACCATGACCACAGCAAATCTTATAAAGGAAAACATTTAATTGGGGGTGGCCAGCTTACATTTTCATTGTTTCAGTCCATTATCATCATGATGGGGAACTTGGCAGCATGCAGAAAGCATGCTGGAGCTGAGAGTCCTACATCTTGAAGGCAATAGGAAGTCAACTGAGATACTTATTGCACAGTATCCAGAGCATAGGAAATCTCAAATCTCAGTCCCACAGTGATACACTTCTTCCAACAATGCCACACCCACTCCAACAAAGCCACACCGCCTAGTAGTGCTATTCCCTGTGAGATTATGGGAACCAATTATGTTCAAACTACCACAGTATTTTTTGTTTAATTTCATTTTTTCCACACAATATGAATTGAATACAATGTAGGAGGATTATATTAGGCTCTGTGGAAATTATCTTGGCTCTTGGAAAATTTGAAAAATTCAGTAGAGATGGTCTATCACTGAAATGAATGCCCCAGTTTCTTGGATGCATATTCATCTGTTGTAGGATTTTGTTGGCTAAAGCCCCACTTGGAGGACAGTGAAACTTTGATCATTGTACATAAAATTGTAGGTGTAGTATATAGCTAGAAACTCAAGCAATAGGAGCCAAATTATAAAAGGAAAGTCCTTGTCCTTAGTGTGTGTAGAAGGCATAAGATACTCATGATCACAGATAGTACTAGGGAAACCAGGAAGGTTAAACAAGCATGTTTTTCTCTTCAGTGGAAAGGATTTATACCTGTTTCCATCTGGATACCTGAGAATGGATGTAATTAATAACCTAGTGATCTTTGCTATCTATAAGGCCAAGCCTCACATGAATTCCCCTACACTATATGTTCATTTCATACTCATCCCAGACTCCTGAGTATTGTTTCTTAGTCAGTGGAATCCATTTTTATGGGAGAGGTCCAATGTATTTTGTAAAAGAGTTTAATATTATACTTATCCCAGACCCTCCCTCCTTAAACTTTTATCTTGAGTGTTGTTTCTCAGTCAGTAGAACCCATTCTTATGGAAGAGGTCATGGGTATTTTGAAAAAGACATGTACTTTGCAAAGGAGTTTTGAAGTAGTCATGCCTTAAGCTTTATTATAATATTGCCTGGAGGAAAATCTTTTTCAAAGTTGTACTATGCTTACTTATGTAAAAATAAACTGCTCAGGGTCAGACTCTAGAAGTTTGAACCAGCACCAGCTAACTTACTCATATTGAACTGAATTTCCTTCTTGCCTCATGGGAATCATTACTCTGTTGGATGTGGCATTTTCAGGGATCCCCACAACTGTGGAGTTGTCCAAATCATTTTTTCTATGTCATACCTAAATTTTGGAGAATTTTGCTAAAAAAAAAATATACAGCTCTGGGAAGGAATGTATACAGATAACTAGGGTATTTGTCTCATGAAATAAATGCAACAAAAAGAGAGAACATCTTCCATACAAATGTTTCAGAAGCACTCCTGTTATAGATATTGCAAGAGTAATGTTATTCCTTTCTTGTTTTGAAAATAGTTGTTATCATTAGAAACTTCTATACTTTTATTTCTGCTTTTCTTTATTCAACAATTGAAACACTTGAATTTGAAGGAAGAGTTTAGTCACCACACAATGAACATCTGCTCTGGATTCAGGCAACATGGAATCATATCATGCTCAACTACTAATTAATTGTGTAACTTTGGTCAGAGTTAATTAAAGCTTTTAACTTTGAATTTTTATCTGTAAATGAAGATTAAAATTATCATAAACAATTAAAAGAACTAAAATGAGGTAAAGGCTTTTCAAATGTAGCTACATATGAGCTTTTATTATTATAGCATCCCCCCCCCTTCACTTAACCTCAATAAAAATTTGTTGTGGCTAACTTGACAAAATTTACATATAGAAACTTGATGATTTAGACAGTCTTCCTATATTATGTCTTTTCTTATTTTCTCGTTCACTTTATATTAATATCCTTTAAATGCAGATTTGTTCTTGAATTAAAAATCTGTAGCAGCAGTCATTATACCTACTTATTGGAGATAAAAATCAATTGCCCTATCTAAAATAAATCTAAATAAATGAGAATGAAATACTGGAAATCAAAAATTTTTAAAAATCAGAAAATCGGAACAACTTTAGTAATTAAAATTGATTTCAAGTATTAAACAAATCTCAAAGCATTTCTCTAGATAATTTTCTCATTTTATTTATTGTTTTATTGATAGTAAAATATTATTACATAATTTCCCCTTCCTTTGCCTTCCTCCAGCTCTTCTTATGTACTACTTTTTGCTTACACTAAATTCCCCAGCCTCTGTTTGTTTAACTGTTGATACCTATATATAGATATAGATAGATTGATTGATATATACATTCCTAACATAAATACAATTTGCTCAGTTTGTAAAATGTTGTTTGTATATATATTTTTATAATTTAAAATAGCTACAAGGAATGACAACATATTGCTATAGCTTTAAAGGAAAGCTTAACTCTGTATATTCTATCAATATAGCAAGAATAAAGTATGTGAATATTTTCCAGAATTATATAGTTGCATTTAACATTCTGCCAAGTATTCATGGTATTGAGAAAAGTAACTAATTATTGAGTGAGAATCAATTTCTTTCTGAGATCATTTCTTTCTGTCTCACAATAGTAGTCCAACTAAATTTTACTAATCTTTGTACTATCATGTGAAAAATCTCACACTTCCCTTTTTATATTAAAAATGAGTTTTATTCATATACTATATTCTGGTAGTGGTTTTCCCTCTAATGTCTCCTCAATCCTTCCCATTTCCCCACCTCTCTCTTTAGAAACAAACAGGCCTTAAATGAATGAAGGAATGAATGAATAAATAAATAAAACAATTCCCACACTTTTTCACCAGAAAGTAGAGTATATGATAAGTAGTTCCACACTGATGAGGGCGGTAGATACAAAGAGCTTAATTAGCAGAACAAATGATACAAATTATAGGTGGAGAAGGCTGATAAAAACCTACACATTTTGGCAAACCAAAGTTAGTTTTAGCAACAGCACAATTGAATCTTTGAGTCACAAAGAAAAGATTTCCAACAACTCAAAACATAAATCTAAGCTAAATTGGAAAATTTATTGTTCTAAATTGCTTCTCTTTTTATAAAAGCAAGATCAAATATTAGAGTTTCTGTTTTTGCAGATACTAAGATTGTTTAATATATTATATTGTAATTTTCCATTCTGTAGCTGTAGGATACTGTTTTCAATTATTGTTTAAATATTTAGTTCTATGAGTGCACTTTTTATATGGATTTTCATTGTACTTAAAATGGAATTACAAATCTCTTTTATACTATATATAGTTCAGTAAACTGAATGACAGCACAGGTTTCTTTTAACTTTAATTCTGCAATCAGCTTAACAAGAAAAAATATCTAACTAAGCCTTATTTGTCATTACATGAACAACACCAACAAGAATAAAACTGGAGAGCAACTGGGTTTGAGCATTTGCTTCTATAAAATATTGCACAGATCATTACAGAATAGATTTTTTTAGTTAATTTTCAAAACAATCTAAGCTAAGTGTTTATACTTATTATGTATGTTCAGTAAACTAGAAAAATATAGTTCGGAGAACTTATCTACCTTAGATCACAGTCAGAGAAAGAATCAGAATTCACAGTGTACATACCTGTATTGACTAACATGTCCAGCACTTATTGTAAGAAAAATTTAGCAATAAACAAAAGTCTCTTCTATGTTTTGATTTCTGCTTCCATTAAAGGATATTCTCATATAACCTCCCCAGTTTCATATGTGGAATCCTAGTGCCTCATGTTATAGTATCAAGACACAAGTCCTTTGGCAGACAGTTAGATACTCTGAACAGAGCTTTCATGAGTAAGATTAGTGTAGATATCCTGGAGCACTGTTTTGTCCAGTGTTCTATATGAAGATTAAACAACACATGGACTTTTAATATCAGTCTGTTAGAGACTTGACTTGGTACTTAGCCATTGCCAAAATGGAAAAGTAAATTTTTCTCATGTATAAGCCACCCATTCTATGATATTCTGCTGTAGAATCATGAGCAGAAGAAAGCAAAATATTTCCCTTAAAACCAGTTGCCTGGGTTCTAGCTTCAAATCTATATATTATCAAAGATGCTGAAAATAGCCATTCAATCAGAAGTAAAAAATCTGAATGAACTAAAAATTAAGACTCTTTTTATATCCATCAGAGAGGTTGAGTAAGAGGATGAACAGCAACCATCAAAATTGAAGAGGCCAACAGGTGAATAACAAATTGTCAGAAAATCTCTTGTAATCATCAGCATGAAGAACAGTGCTATTTAGGGAAATGTATGCTATAACTAACTGATCAACTTCTAATGTAAATATATTACTAATCTAAATATAGTACTCTTATGTGAAATTCTAAAAAGATTGGGAATAAATAAACACTTGAAGCTGACCAATTCATGATGAACTCCCATGACTTCAACAAAGAATTCAAGCATAGCCTTATTAGAGGAAATGTCTTCATGCCACAGCATGGGAATCAGGGTTGAATTCATTTCAAAAGATACCAGAGCATTGTCTTCTCCTTAACAAGTTCTTCCCTTCAGTAGAAGCTATTCAGTAATATGGTAAGTGAATAGGTAAAAGAAATGCACAACGTCTGCCCCTTTAACCTTTCCTGCAGTAAAGGGAGAATAGATACAGCCCTAGATAGAAAACAATCTGAAATCCACATGTGAAGTTTACACTCCAAAACTGAAGAACTAAAGCTGATTAAAAGATAAGGCATGCTAACAGCAATATAGAGTATTTTTCACTCATATAAGACATATACACAATGAAAGCAATAATATGTAAATAAAAGTCCTCCAAAATTATGTTTACAATCTCAAATGAAAAGGGTATTTGATGGACTGCACTGTAGGCTGGACATGGTTAAGAAGACAATATTTCAGCATGCCTAAACAAAAAATAAAACACGATAAGAAGATGGATATTGCAGCAAATATATAAAAATGTGGCATAAAAATAAAAATGTAACATGCATCTAGGGGTAATCTCAAGAGAAGAAGAAAGCAACAGAAATATGATAAATAGAAATAATTGAAGATTCCCCCAAATTTGTGCCAAGTGAAACATAAAAGATCCAAAAATTGAGATCATTCCATACAGCAAATGATGAAAAAGACCAATCTGTACGAAGACAAAGGTAAAGAAAATTCCTGAAAATAGATAGGACAATAAATACATTATTTTAGCATGGGAAAAATAAGACCTCAAGTTCATCCAGTACTTGTATAAGCAGAAGATAATTGATGGGAAGTATTCAGAGAAATAACAGTCTACTAACCACCAACCTCATTTGTTAGAAGAAATTTGTGGCCACTTTCTGCTTTTCAAAAACCTGGAAAGAATAGTATTTTAGGCTAATAGAAAGTAAAAGAAGATCAAGAAAAAAAATTTCTGAAACATATTTAAAAAAGAAATAAAAGAGAAAAGAAAACAATGGAAAAAGGGTAAAGCAAGAAAAGTAGGAACTTGGTTTTCTTATTCTTAGGTCTATAACGGATGATCATCAGACTTGTATCATCATCAGACTCTATCATGATACTTTCACAATAGTGTGTATTTAATGTGAATGTGTATGTGTATCACATGTGTGTGAAAGGTAGATTTGTGTATGTATGTGTGTGTACTCATGCTGATTGGAAATCATAATAAATAACAACAATGGAAAAAGGGAAGACAGAGAATTCCAGATTATTTATTATATGGTACCTAACCTTCATAGAAGTGGTAAAATAATAATTCAACTGCAAACTGGATTTGAATGAGATTTTCTCTTTCTAATTGAAAATAGATATTTTTCATACAATATATTCTGACTTGAGTCCCTCCTCCCAACTCAAAGATCCTCTCCACCCCAATTCCAACAAAATATGTATCCTTTTTTGCTTTCTCAATAGAAAACAAAAAAGCATCTAAAAAAAAAGAAGGAAAAAATACTAAAATAGGATAAAAACAAACAAACCTGATTGGTACAAAATAAACAAATATAAAAACAAGAGCCAAAGAAAAAGCACGAGAAACACATATAGATACAGAAATACACACAGAGGCAAACATAGAAATCCCATAAAAACACCAAATATCGAACAACAATAATATATAAGCAAAACGCTTCTAGGAAAATAAAATAAAACAAAACCAAAATGAAAATATAAAAGCCCAGTCATAGTAGCATGAGACAAAACAACAACAGCAACACCAACGAAAACCCTCCAAAAATACCATTGAGCTCATTTTGTGTGGGTCATCTACTGCTGGCCATGGAGCCTGGTCATAAAAATGGTTTGTGTATCAGTGATATTGCATTAGACGAAACTACATTTTCAACTGCAAGTGGTTATCAACGGGAGACATCTTTCTAGATTAGGGATGGGAGCTTGGGTCCACTTCAGATCTCAGTACTGGAACCCCATCAGGCCAGGACTTGTTCAGGCCCTATGCATGCTGCCACAGGCATGTGTGTCAGCCCTGTGGTTTATAGAAGGGCTTCTTTCTTGATGTTCCCCACGCCCATTAACTCATAGTCTTTCTGCCTCCCCTTCCACAGAGTACCCTGAGCCCTGAGAGGAGGGATTTTATGGTGACCTCCCATTTAGGAGTAAGTATCACAAGGTCTCTCAGCCTGAACATTGACTAGTTTTGGTCCCTATATTTTTTTTTTCTACTGCAGGTGGAAGCTTCTCTGATGCTGGCTGAGCCAGACACTGGTCTATGAGTACAGCAGACTGTCATAAGAAGTTATTTTACAGATAAGTTCCTTGAGCAGTACAGTACTATCAGGTTTTTCCCATAGAGTCATTGCTGTAGATGGCCAACACAAAATGAGCTCAATGGTATTTTTGGAAGAATTGAGTGTCGTAGTTCTTTGTCTGGGCTTTTGTTTTGTTTTGTTGATGTTGTTCCTTACCGTCTTGTACTTATGTATTATAGTTTCCAATTTGTTTTTATGAATTTCCTGTGTCTGTGTCTCATTGTTTTCTGTGATTTTTCCTTCTTTTGGGTTGGTGTGGAAGCGGGGAGTATCTGGGAGGTCTTGGAGGAATGGAATTATAATCAGAATATACTGTGTGGAAAAATCAATTAATAAAATGAAAACTGTATTACAATAAAATCCAGCTATGTAGATTATTTAATACATATTTTCCTCAGATCTAAACTGAAATGTAAACAGGCATGTATATGTGTATATGTATATACATATACATTCTTAAGCGTGTAACCTACTAAGTCTGTGGGTGTGTATGTGTGTGTGTGTGTGTGTGTGTGTGTGTGTGTGTGTGTGTGTGTGTTCAGGTTTGACCATCTGGTATTGGATAACCAATTGCTGTGCTCTTCCCGGGGGGAAGACTATTTGTCCTGCTCTCAGCATTCTTTAGTTGTCTACAGTCTTTCCTCTAGTGTTGAAGTCTTGTGAGATTTCCCTCTTCCATTTTAGCATGTCTATTGGAATCATCCTTGTTCAAGTCTTGTTTGGAAGCAACCAATATAATTTCTAGTTACCTTTTAAATATTTATCCTTATACCCACCCCTCATCATGGAAATTTTTCTTTGCAACAGAAGGAGACCATTATAGAAAAACCACAACTGATCAAAAGGCAGAGTTGTGGAGGCCAGTCCCAATGGATACATCGTCTGCAAAACTCCTGCAACTAAGGCTCAGACATCATTGCAGAAGAATGAAGGGAAGAGGTCGTTTGCTTTGCTATTGTTTCCTGTTACTTACTCTTAACAAAAACAACTTTTTTTAAAAAATTTTAAACACTAGAAAGCAGCATTCAGATAAGTAAATCAATGAAAGTTAATAAATATGATTTATGTCATCCAAAGGCAGCATATTTTTCTCATAAACATTAAATGTTTGTGTATTTTAAAAAACATTGCTACAAAGTATACAATGCTTTTTATCATTGTACACAGTGATATGATTCATCCACAGATTTTCATCAAGGATAGTTCATATCCTCTTTTCTTGTCAGAAGTCCCTAGCCTTCCTCCAGAATATCTCCCTTCTAACTTCATGTCATATTGCACAAGAATATGTATATATAGGAGATTTTATACACGTCTATAAAATTTTATGTATTAGAATATAATTTAGAGCAATAAATAAGATAATATATTATTTTTTCTGAACATAATTTATTTCCTTGAATGACAATATGCTGCTGAATTAATTTTATGGTTATTTTTGAAGATTATTAAATCTGAATTGATTAGTGATGTGGGTATACATTGTCTTTTCTTATAGTATTCAGATATAGATTTTGTTTGGAGGTAAAGCTGGCCTTGTGAATATACTTTGAAGGTATTACTTTTCCCTCAGATTTTATTTTTAAAAATTTTGAGTAGCATTAGGGGTAATTCAGTGATCTTTTAGTCCTCAGATAAATGTGATAGACTGTATCAGATCAGTGAAGGGCAAAAGTAGCATGATAATCTCTATAGATGCAGAAAATCCAATTGTCAAAATTTAACATCTTTTCTATGATAGAAACTCTCAACAAAATAGGTATTAGAGGATTAAATCTCAACATAACAAAGGTTAAATATGATAAGCTTGTCTTGTAATATTCTTTAGTAGAGCTATATGATTACTGACTCAATCTTAATCATTATCAGTCTGCTCACACTGTCTCTTTCTTCCTGGTTCAGCATATAGATTATATCATGCTTGACTTGTGAAACTCCTTGTCTTTCTATGATATCAGTTTTTAATATCTTTTTAAATAAAATTATATATTTCAGATATCTATTCACTCTTATCTTTTGAATGCTTCTTAGCTCATTAGTAGTTTAGGGGATTTACATGTGGGGTGTGTATGTTTGTGTGTGTGTGTGTGTGTGTGTGTGTGTGTGTGTGTGTCTTGGTAGATTACATATATATATGATATATACATACAAATATATATATATATATATCCCCTACATAAATGGAATTTCAATAAATGACAGAGATGGAAATAAGTCAATATTTTAAAATTGAAAATCATGTTTAGTAGAATATTGTAAGTATATAAATGACTCTATCTGAAGAAAACAAAGTGACACTATGACATATGTATATAGGGCAGAAATACAGTATTTATAAGATGGCATACTTTTCTGTGTCTTCACATACATTTCAGTAGTAATTTATAGTTTTTATTAACTATCTATTTCTCTGAGAATTTCATGCATGTGTGCTATGCATTATGATGACTTTCTTTCACCACCATCTTTAATTTCAGTCTCACCTGAATGAATACCCACCCCTCTTTGCTAACTTATACATGCACGTTCTTGTCCTTCTGTTTTATTTGGTGATTCATTAAGTTTAATCAAGGCCATCTGCAGGAAAATAGGTTTGGAGCTGGTCAGTGGAACCCAATAACCTCATGCATGGTTGCATACCTTTAATGGATTCACTCATGTTTTCCAGAACCTATCAGTCACTGATAGTTCAATAACATGGGGTAAGGCCCCATCATCCCCTCATCTAATTGTCTGCACATTCTTGTGCAGGCCCAAGACAAAGAACCACAACTGCTATTAATACATGGGTTCAGTGGCTTTATCATGTACAGAAAATCATATTTTAGAGCCTTTTCCTTATCTTCCTATTGTTACATTCTTTCTGCCCTCTCTTCTGTGAGGATACCTGAACCTCAGATGAGGTGGTTTAAATGCATTGTTCATGATTTATGACCCATTCAATAGAAGGATGTTTATTCCACGTACTATTACCTAGCCAACTACCCATAATAGACAGTCACAGACCTAGAGGAGAACTTACTGCTGCTAGTTTCCTAAGCTGACTCAATGTCTAATTTTATTATGTCTAATTATCCTTATACCCACAGATAAATGTATCTTTCCTTCCTCATTACAAAAGCTTCTTTTGCAGTTGGTAGAGACTGTAGCACGAATCCTAATTTGTCTTAATACTGAAAACCCAGAGCTAGATATTGGGGTAAATGCTGAAATGAAAGATCAGCAAAGGAGCCAACCACTAGAAAGACTTTTTACCTCTACCAATCCTCAGCATGAAAGGGCCCAGCTCCTGTCTCCACCCTGCCTTATCATTTCCTTTCTCCCCCAGGCATATCACTTCCCTTTTCCTCCTCCCAAGTGCTGGGAATAAAGGGGTGTGCCACCACTGCCTGGCCTCTGTGGTTAACTAATGGTGGGCCCTACACTCTGATCTCCAGGCAAGCTTGATTTGTGAGAGCATAAACAAAATATCACATTTCCCCTTTTCTGTCTAAAAAATGAAAAAGGTTATAACTAATATAAGAAACTCATGAACTGTGGAACAATAGTTGTGGAGACCCCATGGGACTGGACTAGGCCCTCTGGATAGGCTAGACAGTTGTTTAGCTTGAACTGTTTATGGGGACCCCAGGCAACTGGGATTGGTATCCGTCCCTAGTACATGAGCAGGCTTTTTGGAGCCCAGTGCCCATAGTGGGACATCTTGCACAGCTTTGGTGTAGAGGGGAGGGGCTTGGACCTGTCTCAACAGAATGTACCAGGCTCTTCAGAGTCTCCATGGGAGATCTTGCCTTGGAGGAGGTGGGAATGGGGTATGGGTTGGGGAGGAAGACTAGTGGGCAGAAGGAGGGAGGAAAAGGGGATCTGTGGTTGGTATGTAAAATGAATAGAAAATTTCTTAATAATAAAAATAAAATAACCCCCATCCAAAAAAAAAAACAAATTAAAAAGAAAAACTATATGCAATAAGTATGATAGCTATATACAATATATGCAGTCAGGAATTACACTAATAATGTCCAATCCATTAACAATTGACAAATTCAGAGAATATACTCCATATCTATCCCATCTTGGTGAGTCCAAAAAGTAGTACCTATTTCACTTCCTATTCTAACTTGAATTAGCAAAACTATCTTTTAATGTCTCTCAACTTTATATACTTCACACTTCTTTAGTGAATTTCTTTTCTGAATCTGGTAACAAGAAAAACTATAACTATAACTATAACTATAAAGTCTTCAACTCCATCAGAGGCCTGAGAAGGAAATATTACCTGAGTAAGCAAGAATTGCAAGCAAGTGGCTTCCAAAAACTGTGAGAAATGATGGAAACAGCTGGCTGTCTGGACAGTCACCCAAGGTTCCTCTGTAACATTCAGGCAGCCATCTTCAGCCTACAGGCCTAGAGTATCTGACAGACTTTTCCGTGAAGCAGAATATTTGGTAGGGCTGTCCTACCTTGTTTTGGCAAAGTTCAGCAGTCCTCTGTGTTGTGTCATGCTTGTCCATTTGGACAGCATACTGTCAGCAGTCAAGGCAATGGCACTTTCTTGCCCAGTGTCTAACTTTTGCCACAAAGAAAGTAAACTCCACATGGAGTTTCTGTGATGCCCAGTAAATTGGTGTTTCCAGGAGCAGACATGTCTCATTGTCATTAAACAAAGAATCTATGTTATTAAAACATCTTAAATGCCATATTCTGTAGATCTCTGAAGTGTTTGAAGATGATATATCTATCAAAAATATATCTCTGACCTTGAAAAAAAAATGCCTAATGTGACTACAAGTTCAATTGTAATAGGTGACTAATTAATTACTAACCTGCATTTCTTTCTTGTCCTAAATAGTTTGCAATAATAACTTTCAAGAACCAGAAATTTTCAATATATTGTTAAATGAGTTACATAGGTACAATACCTTGAACAAGACTAGAAATATATGTACAGTACCTTGAACAAGATTAGAAATATATGTACAGTATTCTCTAACAAAAATAATCTTAATTTTGTATCAGTATATGAAGATCCATATCAATGTAAAATATTTAAAACAAGTAGTTGTTTTTTAAAAAGTAGATTTGATAATCTACCCTTTTATCTATCATATCTATATCCCCCTTTTTTTCTTTTTTTTTAAACAAGAACCTTGAATCTAATCACCTCTGTTCAGAATTTTTTTCTGACCATTACCAATAATAACTTTCAACTAATTCCCCTAAACAACGACAAATATCCATAATCGATTGAAAGACAAAAAAACCCACTCACCACACCTCTTGAGAATGTGAGTGTCATGTTCTTTAGTTTACTTCCTGCTGTCAGGGGGTGATGGCATTTTTAGAGGATCCTGAAAAGAAGATTTTTGAGTTAATTGTCAAGTCCTGGAAGGTGTAGCTGTATCATTTGTTGTCTAGTCTTTGTGAAATGGGAAAGTGTAGGGCTTGTCTCAAGTCCTGGCTAGAGTAGTCTGTGAGGCTGGATCATCTCAGCTAGCCACCTTGAAATTGTCCAGAGAATGGGGGGCTGGAGAGATGGCTCAGAGGTTAAGAGCACTGGCTGTACTTCCAGAGGTCCTGAGTTCAATTCCCAGCAACCACATGGTGGCTCACAACCATCTGTAATGAAATCTGGCGCCCCCTTCTGGCCTGCAGGGATACATGCAAACAGAACACTGTATACATGATAAATAAATAAATAAATAAATAAATCTTTAAAAAAAAAAAAAAGAAAAAAGAAATTGTCCAGAGAAGTTTGTAGTCCAAAGCCGAACTTTGGGTGGAGTTTGTCAGTTTAGTGGCATTATCATAGTTCATATGGAATCATTGTTGTGATGCCCTATCACACTTTTGGACACTTCAAGTTCACTGTTAGGTGTGGTCATGGTTCATTACAGAAAACTTGAACATTTTACATGTCATATGCATCAGTTCTCAAAGAGTTTAAAGGATCAATATTTGTTATGTACATCTGGAGTACAAAAACCTAATTCCTAGTTACCTGTAGACACTCATACCTAAAATCATGTACAGGAAGCTAGATGAAGTCTTTTTCTAGAATTAGTTAATACTCTAATGACCATTAATATCACAACAAAAGTTTTATATATATATATATATATATATATATATATATATATATATATAAATCTTATAAATTTTAAGATATCTTATTAAAAAGTTTTGAAGAGTCAAAATAAAACCAAGTGATTATGAAATTTGTGGCAATAAAATAGTCCCTTAATTTTTATTTTTCTTCTGTCCCATATCAGGTGGATCTTCTGACATGAATCAGAGATTTTGGATTTTATTTTAACAAGCATTCGTGGATGTAGAGAAGGAGAGAGGCACACTCCAACTCTAAAGTCAATTTAATTTTCAATTGAACTGGGATTCTGAAAATACTGTTTGCATTAGGTATCTGCAGAGAACAGCAGAAACAAACATTTAGGAAGATTTATGAAATTTTATCCTATTAGAGATGTGATATATCAATAGGCCAATATACTCTTTTGGGGGGACATTTTTTTTCTGGATTTTTTCTTCACATGTCTCATGTGTCCAGTGTCCTTCAGATTCCTTACCTGGATGCCTTCATTCTCCTGAAAAGACAAAAACAAAACCCTTCCCCCACCCTAATTTTGGGGAGGTTACCTTTTTTAAGTTATTTCTGACCAATGAGAAGCATTTGTTAATTTTATAAGTTAGTTTAGATTGAATGATCACACTGGTTGATGAATTATCACCTTTTCTAATTAAGAGGTCTCTCTTGTTCTAGTTTCTCCTGAAATTTTTGTTTTATTTTCTAAAGCTGTTCTATCATCCAGAGCAATGTGGTTTTCTTTTTTTTTTTCTTTTTTTTTTTTTTTTTTTTTACAATGGGCATTAGGTTCTTAAATTTCTCTGGGAAGGAGTTTCATCTAGGATGATAGGAAACAATTGAACTGAATTTGACATGGAAGTCTATGAGAGGCCCCTCAAGAGTTTTCCTATGGCAAAAGGTTACCTTGACTGTCTCTTGTTGATCTACATTCATTAGTCTAATGTTTGGCTTTGTCACACCTTCTGCATACTCCAGAAGTGATGGGTGTTCTATTTGTATTATACTTAGAAAAAAACATTGTTTCTAGGAACTCCCTGTTTGCAAATCCTTTTGAGGTGACCTTGTTTACCACAACTGAAACAACTGACATTTCAATTTTTCTTCAAACATCTGGAAATCACATCTCCTATCTAAGCATAACCATGGTTATGAGATTCAATATTGATTGTATCTAGGATCTGTTTCTCTAAGGGTGCTGATCTTGCCTTTAACAGCCTAATTACCCTTTTGCATTGTGCATTAGCATTTTCGAAAGCCAGAGTTTCAATTATTATTTGTATAGCTTCTGAATTTGGTATCATTCTATTTACTGCTGAAGTCAATCTTTGTAACAAATCAGTGAAGGTTTCTATTGGGCCTTATATAACTTTAGTAAATGACTCAATTTTCTTTCCTACTTCTTCAATTCTGTCCTAAGCATTCAAGTCTGCCATGAGGCATAAAGTCAGGTTGTGGTCATCATATAGAGACTGCCTTTCTACATAGGCATAATCTTACTCCAAGAAGTTGGTCTTAGGAGATTTCCATACCTCTAGCCCTACTTCATTGTTCTATGGTCTTAGTATCATCTTTCCACCAGATCCTCCATTGTAATTGAGGACCAGACCCCAAGACTGCTATAATTAAATCTCTTCAGTCTTGAGGGATAATTCTATTACAAGTTGACCATGAGTTTAACATCTGCTTCACAAGAGGTGAAGGCATGCCATATGAGACTATAGCTTCCATGAATCTCCTCAAATCTAACATTTGCATGGGAGTCCATTCAGCTCTTATACAGCCTTGAGGATATCTATCATTTGGCAATTCCTGTAAAGTTACTGGATAAATTAAGATCGGATGTTTGAAAGCCTTAGGCTGTTTCTCTATAACCTCATAATGCAATGTTGATATTGGTTCTCCTTTAAATTCCTCTGTCTGGGCCTGAATATCTCTATGATCAGTTTTAATAAGTATCTTAGCACTCATATCAATCAACTTAGCACTCACATAAACCAACTATTTAATGATAAAAATGATCTAATAGATAATATTTATAATTGACATTATTTAAACTCCATCTAAATTCATTATCCTCTCATTTAATTGCTCCATTTTCAAATCATCTAGTGTATTATCATACAGAAACCCAACTCTCTCCATTGTAATAGTATTTCCCATTGTTTAATGTGAGAAAAAAAAAACTCTCTTTTTAAACTAATTCCTCCTTTAAGAAATTCCAAATGTCTCATCCAAATCTGCCCACAATGATGATTCAGATGTGAAGTTGACTGCTTCTGTGTAGAACAGTAGTAGCCCTAGCAGGTTTCAAGGCAGCTACCTAGTGTGGTAGCAGCCTGAGGAGGGGGAGGTCCAGGGAGAGCCCACAATCCACTGGGAGAAAAGAATCCAAAGAGCTAGCCATCTGCATGGGAAAACATGTGAAAGCGGCTAACTCCTGTGGTTTTTGGAGCCCAAAAGCATATGGAGTTTGCAACAGACAGGATGCTATAGAAACTTTGCCAGCAGGATAGAGACTCAGGCTGTCTGCAGCTCTGGCCTGTGTTGGTAGCTGCACAGTCACAGGCAAGTTTCTTTTTCATGAATTTGTGACCCACAAGTTGGATCCCAGATGTAGCATGATCCTAATTGGTCTTAATAATAAAAACCCAGAGTCAGATATTAGGGTGAAAGCTGAAAGATCAGAGAAGCAAAGCAGCTGCCACTAGAGAGACTTCTTACCTCTCCTGAGCCTGAAAGGGCCTAGCTCCTGTCTCTACCTTGCCTTATCACTTCTTCTCTCTGCCCAGCCATATCATTTCCTGGTTTCTCCTACCAAGTGCTAGGATTAAAGGTGTATGCCCCCACCGCCTGGCCTCTATTGTTAATTAGTGGCTGGCTCGGCACTCTGATCTCCAGTCAAGCTTTATTTGTAAGAACACAAACAAAATATCACCACAGGAGAATACTACAGAGATCTATACTGGTCCTTGTACAGATAATAATACTATGATATTTCCATCCCTAAACATATACATGTGCAAAACCACTTATACACCTAAAGCTCAAGAAATGTCATAGGAGGAGGGACAGAAAATTTGTAAGAGCCAGAGAATCAGGACACCTGCTGCTAGATAGTCTCTTCTAGTCATGACTGGGAAAGTATACCCAAGAAATCTCAGCAATGTGGTTTCTTAAATAAAACCTGCATAATAGCAACAACATTTGGCAAGCCAGTGTGGATGGGTTTTTTTTTCCTTTTTTAAAAATTATTATTAAGAGATTTTCTATTCACTTTACATACCAACCACAGATTCCCCTCTCCTCCCTTCTCCCGCCCCCCAGCTTTTCCTTGAAACCCACCCCCCATTTCCATCTCCTCCAAGGCAAGGTCTCCCATGGGGAATCATCAGAGCCTGGTACATTCTATTGAGATAGATACCCATGAATGGGGTATTTTCACAAAGCTCTACTCCTAGATGAAGAGCTACAGGTAGCCAGCGACTGCTGTGTCAACCAGTTAGCCAGTGACTGCTGTGTAAACCAGGTAGCCAATGAGTCTGCTGTGTCAACCAGGTGCAAAGACAAGAAGAGGGGCCTGGAAGAAATTTAGACAAACTGAGGCACCTGGAAGGGACACTCTCTCATCTGTTGAGTTTCCTTCAGGCTGTGCATTGAGTCCCAAGTTTCACAACTTTGTGAGCTGTCACACAGGCCGGGAGGACCTGTGGGATGCAATTGTCTTTGAGTGATTTCTGCTGCTGTAAGTTACCCCTCACCCATATTCCTGTAAGTCACCCGAATAGAACTCATTATTTGTCACACAAATAATACTAAGTGGACTAAATAGGTTATGTGTGTATCTATATAAATGAATGTGTATAGATATAGCAATAATTACATAAGAAAATAAAGACTGATAAACTTGAGAGGGAGTAGGGGAGCACACGGGACAAGTTGGAGAGAGGTGAGAAGAGTAGAAATGATAAACTACAGTACTAATTTATAACTTCTCAATAAAACAAATGACTAAAAAGGAGATAAATTTTTTGTTTCTTTCTTTCTTTCTTTCTTTCTTTCTTTCTTTCTTTCTTTCTTTCTTTCTTTCTTTCTTTTTTTTACTAAGTTGTTCTATTTACCAAAAAAAAAAAAAAAATTGGGTGTCAGATGGGGTTGAAACCTGCTAGATCAGAAGCTGAGAAACAACCAGCTGACCTTTTGTTTTGGCTGGAGACGCAGCAAGAGAAGCATCTCTCCAATGGTCCCAAACCAAACAGACCATGAATCTCTAAGTCCCTTCCTGCTCCTTGTGTGTCTCTCTATCCATCTTCCTGGCTCCTCTGTCCTCTCTATGGCTAATTCCTGTCAGTTGGCCACTTGCTCTGCCCCCTGATCCAAAGTTGATTTTATTAACAGTCTCAGAGTTTCACAGTGTGGTCAAATATCCTGTAAGAATCTTGTTCATGGCTGATCACTCAAAAGTCATTTATTCTCAGGATCGTGTCAGTCTCTTCATTTGCTGTTGTCCAGTACAAAGAGCAGCTTCTCTGATTAATGCTAAGAGAATAGAATTTTCCTATGATTATAAACATAGATGTATAGATATAGACTACAGCACGAAGACAGTTTAGCTAAACACAGTAGTAAATTCTTCCCTCGGGCCTACAACTTCTGCAGCCTTGTGCTTTTTGAGCATATTTACAGTACCAAGAATGGGTTTCCTCCTGTTGTGCTGGCCTCATATCCAGTCAGAGAGCAGTTGGCTACCCCCTTAACCATTGTGTTACTATTGCACATGTGGGCCTATATTGTTAGCTGTTTTTTCTCTTTCTTGGGGGGCCTGCCACCAAGCTCCCAAATAAATCACACATAGAAGATTATTCTTACTTATAAATGCCTGGCCTTAGCTTGGCTTATTTCTAGCGAACTTTCCTTAACATATCCCACCTACCTTTTGCCTCTGGACTTTTCTCATTCTCTTAAATCTTACTCTTACTCTGTGGCTTGCTGTGTAGCTAGATGGCCCCTCGAGTCCTCCTCCTTCTCTGGTTACTCTTCCTTTCACTCCTCCATCTCTTCTTCTCTCTCTCCTCCCAGATTCCTCCTTCTATATATTCTCTTTGCCTGTTAACCCTGCTTATCTCTCTCTTCTGCCTAGCTATTGGCCATTCAGTATTTTATTAGACCATCAAGTGCTTTAGACAGGCAAAGTATCAAAGTTTCACAGCCTTAAACAAATGCAACATAAACAAAAGTAGCTCACCTTAAAATAATATTCCCCACAGGCTTGGCTGGTTGTTATTGTAACTTATAAGGTTCGTAGTTCATTAAGACCACTAGTGCATATTTTCTTTCCTAGCAGTCTCCTATGAAAGTAAGACAGAAGAGGAATATTTCATCTAAGTTCCAGTTGTTTTCTCTGTGTCCTACAACCAAGGTGCATGGTCTCTTCACAAAGAGGTACTTATTTACTTATAGTGGCAACAGAAGGAACAGCAAGAACCTAGTTTGAGAAACATGCGAGGCCTTCCTGACAAACAACTCATATTGAGGTGTCCCACATCTGATACTCTGAGTTTTGTTTAGCAAACCCATTCTTGTAAAGCAGTATAATCCAGTAGGCATGCAGGGGAAATTCCTTCAAACTTTTTAAAAATTTAGTTAATGCTGTATAGTAAAGAAACATTGGTTATATTAGATCTAGCACTTTAGAATGAAATTGAGTATTATATCTTATTTATCATTTCATAGTATAATATATGTGTGTGTTTGCATTATTTAAGGGTTATTCATATAATTATGATGGAAATTTTATAAATGCATGAATCAAGTAATTTCCTCAATTAACAAATGGTATTTAAAATCAGTTTTCTAAAACTTTTGTCAGTGGAATAAATATTTGTGCAAGAAAATTTTCATTTTGTTTTCTGTTTCCAGAGTTATTTTTGGTTAAAAGTTGAAGAATTGAATTGAAGAATTTCTAGAAAAAAACATTAATATACTTCATGTTATTTTCAGGAAGAGGCCACTAGTCACTTTAAATCCTAGTTAAAGGTGGTGAGAGCTGGAAACCACAGCCTTCCATTTAGAGGGATTTCTTATTTCCAATATCATGTAATTACTTAGAATTTTTTTGTTTGTTTGCTTTTCGAGACAGGTTTTCTCTGTGTAGTTTTGGTTCCTGTCCTGGATCTCACTCTGTAGAACAGGCTGGCCTTGAAGTCAAAGAGATCTGCCTCCCGAGTACTGGGATTAAAGGCGTATACCACCACCACCTGGCTTAGAATTTTTTTTATTTGATATTTGTACCAATTAATTATTTTCTCAGTTAAATTTTATTTCACCTGAAATACAGACATGATTTGAATATTGGAAATAGACATTAAAGGAATTTTCTACCAAGTGTAATCCAACAACTATGTCTCATTGTTCTGTTTTTTTATTAATATAAAAATGAATTGTACTTATGAAAATCTAAAAAAAATTAAGTGTTATTTGGTATAATTAATTCAATTTATTTCATTCACTTGTGACTCTTATTTATAAGGATATTACTATTCTTATTACAGACTTTATGAAATGTTTTACATAAAGCTTTTTCAAACTTACTACACAGTCGAAAAAGTTTCATCTCTCAACCCTTCTTCTTAGATTGTTATAAGAAGGGAAAAATTAATATTTCTGTAAAATTTATCTGCTGGTTTATGAAAAGGAACCAGTTGGTTAAATTGCAAAGTATATGGCTTGGATGAAGTTTTTAGTGAACTAATAACCTAGTTTGTAGCATGAATTACCATCTTCTTTCCAAGAAACACACAATGATCTGTACATATATATTGTAATGGATCATTAACTATGATACCTCCCCTCTTTGAACTTCTGTGATTTATACATGAAATACCTAAATAATCATAGTTTATCATATAATAATCATACATAATAATAATATCAATAATAATCATACATAAATACCTAAAATAAATCATAGTAAATGTAACATTAATAAAACACTAGGTGAATCATTTTTTTTTAAATGAGAGTATGAAATTTGAAGTGGGCAACAAGATCACATGAAGACATATTTAAGCTCTCTTATGGCTCTCAGGTATCAGTCATGAAGGGTGAAAATACAAGAATAAGCATATTTGGGAACTACCATTTTTATTTGTGTTTATGTTTTATTCTAGATTTTCAAATGAAAATCCAGCCTTTGGTAGCACAATGCTTGCATGACCTATATTGATGTGTAAAACTCTGTGCCTGACATCTAAGTAAAAGGAGAAGGAAGAGGAAGAAGAGTGTAGTGTTTAACACACCTAAAAGGTTTTAGAGTATAAATTAGTCATTTATGTCTAGAAAATGAGAAGTAAGAAGAGAATGGGGCTATTAATGATTTCAAAGGCTAAGACTGAATGTAATTCTCACAGCATTGAAGAAATTTGGAGAGGCTGTAAGCTTGTAAGTTGCATTCAGAGGTTTTTTTCTTTAAAACACCATTCTGGCTGCACTATCCAGCCTTTATTTGGCTGACAGAGGATATGTGAATTACTTACTTGGATTAGAACAGTTACCATGGTAATACCCAGAAGCAGAATAAAAATTTATTCGTATAGTTAAAAGACAGGATCTTCTTCCAGGTTTTATGTCTTGGGAAACTAGTGATAACTGAAAAGGAGAGAGATAATTGACTAGTGAATGGTTAGGCATATGAGTATCCAAGATACAGTCAGGCACAGCTGTCTAGATAACAGTTAAACCTGAGTCATCTAAAATTAAGATAGGAAGACCCTCTTTGTCAGAAGATTAAATAAGTCTGTGATTACTCTTCATTGTTAAAACTTTTTATTGGTGAATCAAAATATGAGTTATGTAGTCTTAATGAATTTTACATGCCATAAAACTGAGAGAAATTAATCAAATGTAACATGAAAAATAATAACAGTAATTTTTATGATTGTTGACAAAGCTGATGAAATAAGTGCTTAGCATTGTGTGTGTGAATTCTATGCACTTAAATAATGTCATCTTCAGAACCATTTCTCGGAATTTAAAGTATTTTAGAACATGACAGAGGTGAAGAAGAAATACTAGTTAAAATTAATGTAATCTATAATTGTTTTTAATAAAATGCAAACTCAACAATAGAATGTGAAGTCTTGGTGTGATGTCAATTCATATACAAATGTTGCAGTGAATCTAACTGACCAGTCAAAATCAGCTCCAGCACATGGTTTAAGCTGAAGCTATGGGGAAGGGAAATACATGCCCTGAGCTACACAGATTGTAGTTATTCAAGATGAATGCTCAGAGTTACCTGTTGCAAAAAGTTTTATTATAAAACCACATATTTGGTTCCTCGGATTCTTTTCAGCAGCTTTGTAGCACTACAGGGATTATATGTGTAAGACCCTAAGAGCTAAATAATAGATTTCATTTATATTACTAGTTGAAGTGCTGGGATTAGATAATCTTAAATTCATTCATATTGTAGTCATATTTAGTTTGCAACTCTAGAAATTAAATTAAATAATCCTAATCCAATACATATGATATATATATGTGTGTGTGATAAATACATGTATATTACATATGTCATGTGTGAGATATATATATGATAAATATGTGGTCATATATATATATATATGTATATATATATATATATATGGCATCATGATTTTAGTAACAATGACAAAAGTAGCCATGCTGTAAAATTTGAAGCATATATTAATTTCTTACTAAATTTTACAAATGAATTAATACATTTATTCTTTGTAGCACTCCCTAGAATTGAATGAAAAACCTCAAGTAGAGACATTATGGGTCACCAGATCAAGTCGACACAGTGAGCATGTGAGTCAGCAAGGATTTTTATCTCCCTGTATTTCTAGAACCCTTATAGTTAATATATGTCACTGATCATACTCATATTTTTTAAAATTAACATGTTAAATTCTAAAGGACAAAACATGATCAATTATTTAAAAGATACTTTTACTAAATATTTTCATAATAGAGGGGAAAGATACTGAAATATAACCCCATATTATATTTTGGTGTTTTAATTTAGTGATTGCCATCTCACCTGAAATGCTCTTTAAATTTCTTTTAGGAAAAAAAAATGAGCAGAAGTTTGAAATAATTGTAAAATCTACAAATTCTCTAAACACTATAGCAAGATACCTTTTCTTTAAAAGAAAATTCTTTATCAGAAGCTGGATTTATCTCATAATATTATCTTTTTCTTAGTATGACCTTGATGCCACAATTTCTTGGTCATCCCCAGATAGAAAACATCAACTTTTATAATTTTCCCTTAGAAATGCCGTTTGCTTGTTGGAGAGGAAACAGCATATTGTTAAGTCTTCTCCCTCAGTGTCCTTCTTATTAAATCAATGATGCTGTTTTCCATTAAAAAGGTTCCATGTGAGCAAAACAATCTCATCAATAAAACAGGCCCAGCTCATTTGGCAAATAGTCCTGACATGTGAAATGGTACCAGATGCTTTAAAGGAAGGCGCAACAGGGACACGAGACTATTTTGAACAGATTATTTGTATCATATCCTTTCACCCAGTTCTGTCTCTAAACAAACATCATTACTTTGTTCAGCTAAGCAAAATTAAGAACACTTATGGTAATTTAATATTGATTTTTCCAAAAGGAAGTTAAATATTCAAATCAGATCTACACCATGAAAACAGACCAACTCTACCTAGGAGTAACGAGATTCCTTTGACTTCATCAGACTTGATCACATTATTCACTATAGATAGCACAAGCACATATCCACTGGGGACTTGAGTCAGGTGAGAGTTTGCCTTCAGAGGAATGTCAAAATTTTCTTGGTTAAATTTTTAAGTTTGGAATCCTTTCATCAGATACCATAACTTGTACTCTAAAGATCTATCCAGTAATACACAGTATAAGTAGTATAGAAAGACACTAGCTAACATGGGACTGTATGGCTTCACTTGTATACAATTAGAAGGAAAAACAGGCTCAATGTCACACACACACACACACACACACACACACACACACACACATTCTACGTTGCTACAAAAGTTGAGAAGTCACCCAGAAATTTTCAGTTCTGCACACTTATACAAGAATCTCCCAAGGGAGACAATTAGAGTAAGAATAAGTGTTGTATTTAAGATATATAATGCTTTCTTACATTGGATCTAAAGCACTTAACATCAGAATCACCTACTCCTAATTCAATTGTAAATATTCTAAATACCAAAGCATCAAATGACACAGGAATCTTTCAGTAACTGAATGTGTATACATGAATGGAGAATTCTCTCAGTTTGTTTCTACAATTTATTCAATCAAAACGATTTTTTATTTACCTCGTGTTTAGGCAGTCATGTTGGTAAGACTTCTAACATTCACAAGAACTCAGTCTCACAGAAAATTCCCTGTTGTTCCCTGGCTGTTAGAATATTTATGGCTCCTCTTCTGCAATGATCTCTATGCCTTGGATGCAGGATTGTATCATTGATGTATCCCTTGTGACCAGGCTCCACAACACTACATTTTGTTTTGTTGTGAATTTCTATTATGGTCTCCATCTGTTGCAAAGGCAAGGTTTCTTGATGTGGGGTGAAGATTACATTTACCTTTGAGTAGTGGACAAAAATGTAATATGTAGTTATGAATTATACCAGTTTAGTAACAATAGACACATTAATATGGATGGGTCCAGGAGGCCTCAACCCTACCTAAAGAACTACAGGTGATCAAGGAATGTTGAAAGTGAATCTTCCTAATGGAAGACCACACAAATTGGTTATCCAACACCAAATGGAGAGCCAAA
>CABHPQ010154588.1:15881-33526 GCA_902168405.1 Peromyscus aztecus | reverse complement strand
TGTGTTTTCTGTCTCTTCTCTCTTACACAGGATAGACTCAGATGGACCTGGATCCTCATCCAACGAGCCCAGAACTTTATTCCAAAGGTCTATTTATAACAATGCCAGGGGGTGGAGCAAAAGACCTCCCCCTTGCTAGTTAGACCCTTACAAACACCTGGTACCCAGGCCCATGGTCCAGTCAACCTCCCATGCAGTCCTGCTGGGTACAGCCACTAGGAAACCTAGTGGGCTCCGACACGCACCATGCCCTGGACATTTATGGGATAGGGAAAAACACCTGAATTCTTCTTGAGCCACATACACTTTTTTCCCCCTTGTCATTCTGTTACTACAGCTATACACCTTGAAAAATGTACCAACGGACAGTAATAAAATGTGAACATTTGTTCTGAACAAGGATACTGAAGGTAGCCTTGCTCAGGAACTATTCTCAATAATTATTTTGATTTATTTCACTGAATTCCAATAGAGCATAATAGCCAGTGTTTATAATGATAGCCGTTAGTTATCCAAGAAAAGGTTAATGCCCCAAGTAACCTTTGTAAGAAGGGAAGGAGCTGTTTGATACGCTTTAGAGAATTTATTTTAAAAATCATTCAGATTTGAAAGGACATTGTATTTAACAGAGAAGTCTTAAAATCTCTCTGGAAAACTTAGCTAATCATAACAATGGAATTTTCTTTGGATACTTCTTTTCTAAGATTTATTTTTATTTTTAAAATTATGTGTATGTGTTTGTGGAGGCTGGGGGAAGGAGTCTGTGTGTGTGAGTGCATGTGCCCACAGAGTCTAGAAGAGGGTCTTGGATCCTCTGGAACTAGAGTTAAAGGCAGTTGTGCGCTCTCCAACCTGGTGCTGGGAACGAAACTCAGGTCCTTTGGCAAAATGGTATGTCCTCTTGAAGGCTGAGCCATCTCCCCAGCTCCCTTTTCCCTGGGGGAAGAAGATGCTTTCTAACATTTTTTTTTTTACAGGAAGATTACTAAATGGTCTCCATAATGCTAATAATAATACATGTGGAGAGTTCCGAAGTCTGCTAAGGAGAGCACATGTTTATCAGAGGGATGCTTGACAGAGAGCAGCGCAACAAGCGGGCTGCAGGGATCTGAAGACCACATGTAAGGTGTTCATGTTCAAAACATTGGGAGTCTCCATTCTGAGGTTTTGATAGAGTAGCTGCAAAGAGATCCTCTAGTCTATCAACTACAAAACTAGACAAGCAAAAAGCAACAGTTTTAATACATTGGGCAAGAGACAAACCCTGCCAGTCATCTACAGAAGCAGAAAAACAAGTGGGGAAACTTGCCTCACCCAAGAGGGTGTGTCAAGAAGAGCACCAGAGTCATGCTTGGCTTGGATGAGATCTAAACCCAGGCATGGCATTGGGTAGAAAATTGAAGGACAGTGCTTACCGAGAGGAAACTGTCTAGACAGAGCTCTCCACACAATGTTAAGGTGCGTCCCTGTGTGAAGTAAATCTCTGCAAGGCCAGACCAGTGAAAACTTGAGAGCAGTAATACCGGAGCAGTTCCCAGAATTCACACGGGGCAAAATGCAGCCAGAGTACAGGATTCTTGAAGAGGGCATGCTTTGTCGAGAAGCTAGCCTAACACCAAAGGACAGCAAACTCCAGAGTCATGAACACACCACCTGGTTGCCTCCAAGAGAAAGTCCAACTGTTCTTAGAAGAACAAAGCAGAAAATTCCTAGACAACGTCAAACACTAAAGACAAGGCAGCACCATTCATTACCAGAGAATAAAATAGTCAATACAAACACATCTAGAGAGACAGCAATGAAGACAGGGACTTCTAATAAAAGGCTTTTTAAAATATGCTAAGAGGATGAAAAGACTTGTTATGATTACAGAATAATATGAAGAAGAAACCACTGTAAGGTCTAACGAGTAAAACACGATATTTTCAATGGGAAGTGCCATGGCTGGGATTCAGCAGACTGGACACTGCAGAAGAGCAGAATGAGGAATTGACGACAGTGATGAAACCTCCCAAAGTGCAGATCAAGAAGGCAGACACACAGGACAGTAAGGAGCAGAACCTCTGAGGTGGGACAGGAATCCAAGGGAGAGAAAATGAATGCAGAAGCCACAGGGAATGGGAGGATAGAAAGTATCAAACAAAAATGCATTTTTCTTTATGATGGAAGTTAAGTAAACACAAACATTTGCCAAAATTAATAAGAATGTTGATTAAATGGGTTAAGGTCACTAACACTTTCAACTCATAACTCAATAAAATTGTTAAAATTGTTTTAGACAAAATAAAATCTCCACTGGGAATTGAATTTGCTCTAAGAGTTAGGATATATTAGGTAAGCCATAGAACGGAGGAGTACCTGGCCAGAGCGTTTATAGTGTGAATTAAAATGTCTTGAAAAGTATTTGAAGTTGATCAAACTAACTTATAATCCAATATAATTAATATATATGTATGAATTCAGATTTTTAAAAAAGTATTAGTGTCTATTACTTTTCACTATTTTCTTTTCAGAAGTTAAGACATTTGTTGTGACCTGTTTCAAGATTATTGTCTAGAGATAGAGAAAAGGAAATTTTTTTCTCAAAGTATCATTACTACATATGCATATTCAGCTAGCATATATATATATATATACATATATATACATATATATACATATGTAAATTTAATGTTATACCAACCATCCATGTAAGATGGGAGGTGGCTGTGGTGGTAATCCAGCATTTGAGTTTCTCCTATGTGTGGTGTTTGCGCATCCAGTCCCAAATTTTTCAAAAGCTAATTGACTAGCAACAACACAGTAAAAACATAACAAAGAAGTCAAGTTGCTGGTGTATGGATGCGGCCAGACATCAAGACTGAAAATGCTGAGCAGACGTCATTCCCTTGTGTTCTTTCTCTTCCATTCTGAGTCCTGTTATCATTGTTTACTTCCCCTGATTACCGAGTTATTTGAACGTAAGTAGTCTCTTTTTGTATCTGTTAGGAACGCTTTCCTTTGTAGATAATGGAGATTCAGCCTATATGTTGTATAAATCACAAGAACAACATCTCTTATTAAGAAGTCTGAAAGTACTTATCCCAAGTTGTCTTCATTAAGATCTATTACTGTGATTGAAACACCATAACCAAAAGCAACATGGGGAAGAAAGGGTTCATTTTCCTTATACTTCCAGGTAACAATCATCGAGGGAAATTAGGGCAGGAACTGAAGCAGGGCAGGAACCTAGAGGCAGGAGCTGACGAAGAGGCCATGGAAGAGGACTGCTTCCTGGCTTGTCCTCTGTGACTTGCTCAGCCTGCTTTCTTACAGCACCACAGCCACTAGTCGAGGGATGTCCCCACACCACCATCAATCACTAATTAAGAAAATGCACGATAGGCTTGCCTATAAGCCGATCTTAAGGAAGCATTTTCTCAACTGAGGCTCCCTCCTATCCTAGGACTCTAGCTTGTGTCAAGCTGACCTAAAACTGGGCTAGCTGCAAATGCAGAAACTCAGGAAGTCTCCATGCCTTTCCATTCTATCCTGTGAAGCATGCTGTAAGCGGACTTTTCTTTCTCATCTGCCAGTTCCTAAATAACCAACACAGAGACTTAATATTAATTATAAATGCTCACCCAATCGCTCAGGCTTGTTACTAACTAGCTCTTACAACTTAAAGTAACCCATTTCTAGTGGCTTCTGGCTTTACTGTCCTCCAGCATGTCTTGCTCCCCCTGCATCTCCTGGTGACCTCCTCTGACTCTGCCCTTCTTCTTCCCAGTGCCCTTCATCTTGTTCTCCTGCCTAAAGTTGTCCTGTCCAGCTATTGGCCAGTCAGCTTCTTTACTAAACCAATCACAGAGACAAATCTTCACAGTGTACAAAGGGATTATCCCACAGCATCAGGCTAATATGCTATGCTTAGGCGTCTATGGCCTTTTTCTCATCGTCTTGAAGTGAAGGTCCTGGTTGGTGAAGAAATCAAAAGAAGACATCATAATTTTTGTATTCACTCTTGTCTACCAAGAATTGTTTCATAGAAATTATTCTTATCAAAGCAGACTTATGTTTTTATCAGTTTATCTTATTGAAAATAGATTTTTTTCTCGCATAATATATCGTATTATGGCTTCTCCTCCCTCTGTTCCTCCTTGTTCCTCCCTACAATCCCTCCCATCTGGATCTACTGCCAGTCTGTCTCTCATTAGAAAAGAACAGGATTCTAAGAGATAAGAATAAAATAAAATGCCGGGCGGTGGTGCCGCACGCCTTTAATCCCAGCACTCAGGAGACAGAGGCAGGCAGATCTCTGTGAGTTCGAGGCCAGCCTGGTCTACAGAGAGAGTTCCAGGACAGGCTCCAAAACTACATGGAGAAACCTTGTCCCTCCCCCCCCACCCTCACCCCTGCCAAAAAAAAGAATAAAATAAAACATAATAAACAAAATATAATAAAGTAAAACAAGAATTGACACATCAGAATTAGGCAAAATAAATAAACAGAAGAAAAAGAGCCCAAGAGAATGCATAAGAATCAGAGACTCACTAGTTTGCACACTCAGGAATCTCATAAAAACACTAAACTGGAAACCATAATACATAGGCAGAGGACCTGGTGCAGACCCATGCAAGCCATGTGAATGCTGCTTCAGTCTCTCTGAGTCCCTATGAGCTTTGATCATGTTGATTTAGAAGACTTTGTTTTTTTAGTGTCTTCCTTCCCCTCTGGCTCTCACCCTCTTTTTCTTCCTCTTCCACAGGGTTCCCTGAGCCCCGAGGGAAGAGTTTGATGGAGACATACCATTTAGGGTTGAATGGTCCAAGGTCTCTCTCCCTCTGCACAATGTCTGGTTGTGAATCTCTGTATTTATTCCCATCTCTTGTGGGAGGAAGCTTCCCTGATGACGGTTGAGCAAGGCACTGATCTATGAGTATAGCAGGATGCCATCAGGAGTCATATTATTGCTACAGTTTTTTTGTTTGTTTGTTTTTGTTTTTTTGGACCAATAGTATTTGTTTTTACTAGGTCCCTGAGCTATCTAGTCTCAGGTCCTTGGTTCACCAAAGCAGTGCCAGGTATGGGGTTCCATCTTGTAGAGTGAGCTGTAAGTCAAGTCAGATATTGGTTGGTCGCTCCCACAAGCTTTGTGCCACCATTGCCCTAGCATATTTTGCAGGCAGGACACTACTGTAGATCAAAGAGTTTATGGCTGACTTGGTATTTACATTTCTCTTTTGGTAGCTTGCAGAGTACCCTTCCTGTACCATAAATGGTAGAACACAGGGGTGAAGGCTCTATGTGGGCACTGGCTCAACATCTCCATGATCAGAGAGTCGGGTAGGTATTGTCTTCAGCAATGGGGCCTTGCCATCGGTTTGTGGAGAGCAATCTATAGCCTGGGTTGTTTGGGGATTTCCATGGGAACCCTTTGGCCAACAGCTCAATTATTTTTTTTTTTTATAGAAATTATTTTCAGGCAAAGCAGACTTGTGCTTCTCTCTTCTTTCACAGAACAGAAACATGAGATGGTCCCTGTGACCAGCAAAGGAAAAGGGATTGTGTGCTTGTGGGGTTCCCCTGACCCCACGGAAGAATTAGGCCCACCACCAGGAGCAGACCTTGACTGAGGAGGGGTAGTGCGCCACTGGCCTGTCACCCAACCTCCTGTTACCCGGAGACAAACAGACGCAGTGGGGAGCCGTGTCAAGCAGAAACTTCTTTATTAAGCATCAGCACACCTTTTTTTGTTTTTTTGGTTTTTTTTGTTTTTTTGTTTTTTTGTTTTTTTGTTTTTCGAGACAGGGTTTCTCTGTGTAGCTTTGCGCCTTTCCTGGAGCTCACTTGGTAGCCCAGGCTGGCCTCGAACTCACAGAGATCCGCCTGGCACTTTGTAATGCACCAAACCACAAGCCAGCTTTCCATCTACCAATCACAACAAAGGTCACATATCCACGAGCCTCTCTGGGCATAGCTCAGCATGATGATCCCGAGGAGGCCAAGCACCTAAGTCATCTCCTGATCCCAAGAGCCAGTCATGATTTTTGGTAAACAAGTTAGGTCCCCCGCCCAGTTCACTTCCTCTCCCCGCCGTCTTTGGCTTTTGCAGCCCTCCGTGTGCTCAGCATACCCGTAATCACGTGTGCTGGTCAGTTACGATTATCCTTTGCTGCTGGGAGTTTGTCATAGTTTTCTATAGATGTTGTAATTCTCCTTCTAACCTCTTTAACCCATACCTCAAAATATCATTTACACATGATAGCGAAAGTAGGAAAGGAAATAACAGTAAGGCCTACAATAATTATCAAAATGAGAATCCAGAAAGATAGGTAGAGCATCTCACTGCCATCCCCACCCCACACAAAAGGAATCGAAACGCTTTCTAATGGATCTGGCCAGCCCACATGCTCTGCCTTCTGTGCTAATGGAATTCAAATGGAAGAGGCAGCGGCAGCTGCCATTTGTCTTTACGAGATTCTCTTGAAGATCATTCTGCAGTTTGGACAAGTTGTAACACTTCAGGGATTCCAGCCTCTAAACCTTCTAAACTCAGCCCCCCGAGTGTTGGAAACTGGGTGCTGTTTCTTATGCTGCTGCTCCATAGAACTTACACACATCGATTTCTGCTTCCTATCTCCCCCTTCGTAGCTATTTGTATTATTGATCCTGCCAGGGTTTATATTCGTGGGATGTAGGCACCACAACAAATACTTGTGCATACTGTGAGGAAAAAGCATAATGATAATTGTTCGGGTGGAAGCTCCACTTCAGCTCCCCTCCCTCATCTCTCTCTCTCTCCCCCCAAACCCTGCTTCATCTCAGAAAACCTGCCAAATGGCAGCTCCTCCCCCCAGAGATACTCAAAACCACACCTACAGGGTATTTAAACTGTCCCCCAGGGGAAGGTCATGTGGTTTTTTTCCGTCTTTTCTCCCTGTCTCCTCTCTGGTGACCAAAAAAATCATCTGGGAGTGATTTACTCATTAAAACTGGACTTTTTCTTAATTAAATTTGATTTGGATTACTGTGTCAGCAGAGAGGCTTAATATCGGGTATGGAAACTTTTCAATAATTTTAAAGAAAAAGCAAGAAATGTGTTGTTCCATTTTAACAGATTTTAAAACAGGAGTCAGATGGAAGGCTGGTCTTTTTAAAAGATTTCATTATCTTTATTTTTAAATATTTTATTTGGTGTGTTTGTGTGTGCACTCACACATATGATGTTTGGAGAGAGGGTAGGTATTGCACCCCGGAAGAGTATATCAGATCCCTTGAGGCTGAAGTTACAGCCAGTTGTGAATCACCTGGTGTGGGTGCTGGGAACTGAACTCGGGTCCTTTAGGAAGGTCAAAAACACTCATAACTGCTGAGCCCTCTTTCCACACCATTTTTGTTTTGAAATATGTGTACATGTTTGTGCACATAAGTGGAATACCAAAAGAAGCCGGAAGAGGGCACTCGATCCCCAGGAGCTGGACTTGGAGGAGCCTGTATGCTGGAAACTGAATTCTGGTCCTCTAGAAGCACGGTATGCACTCTTAATCACTGACCATCGCTACAGCTGTCTGCCTCCAAGGTTATTCTTAACTGTTTAACAGATGTTCAGAGGTTGTCAGTTCCCAGTACACCACATTGGACATGTATTGCTCTGTTTACCAACTCTCTTATCTTATCTCTGACATCCAAGCACTCACTGTGCCCACCCAAGGCCACCCAAGTTTGTTAATCTCTACTTTTTGCTGATAAGTCAACAGAAGTAAATAAAGAACCTTTTCCTATTTGTGGAAAACCTTTGACTGCCTCTGGAACAATCTCTAAAACGAGTCACACACTCTTTTCCAAAACAATCAAATTATTGTAATGCTGCCCTAAAAGTTCCTGGTTGATTTTATTTCACTGACAGACACTTCTAAAGTAGGAAAATAAAAGGATTTATCATTTACTTCTTTGACTTTTAAGCTAAGTGATATTTATGGCCATATTGGGTAATCCACTATTAAATGGTGATGCATGCTTCATACTCTAATGATCAGTAGTTGTGTACTTTGAAATATATTTTAAAATATTAAAACGTCTAATGAAAAATAATTAATAACTCATATTAAATATAAACTTTCCAGATGTCTTAAAAATATCAGACCAATTTATAATAATTTTACAAATAATGTAGGAAACACTATTTTTCTATGTTCTACTAAAAAAATCCATATATTCTCACAGAATGGCAGGAGAAATCCACACTCATTATGTAGATTAAATTTCCAAGACCAAATTCTTTGCTTAAGAAAACTGACCTTTACAAATGTCAAAAACTTATTACCTTAGAAAATGTTGTGCCACAATTTAAATGAATGGAAGAATTTGGGAATTTGAAAGAAATGCTAAGTAGTTCCGCTTTCTCTCACCCCTGCCCCCACACTGGAACGGGGTGCCATAGTTCAGTTTATACTAATGTGCTTACCAGCTCTGTGGGGTAGAGTTCCTCAGCCGATGGTGAGCTTCCAGAGTTTCAGTTTCTGCTCTCCTGCCAGCCCCCGCTTGGCTTGCTACAAGAAGCTGTACTTTTCCTCCGAATGTAATCTTCTTTTCTGCAGTCCTAGCCTATGAAACTTCCATTTTCTCTTCTTCTTCTTCTTCTTCTTCTTCTTCTTCTTCTTCTTCTTCTTCTTCTTCTTCTTCTTCTTCTTCTTCTTCTTCTTCTTCTTCTTCTTCTTCTTTTTTACTAAAAAGATAAGCAAAGGTAAAGCTGATCTTTTGGGGACTTTTCCAACTTCAACATTCCTTCATCAAATCTTAGAATCTTTTCTGTCAGTCTAATTTATATTAACACATGCCCTTTAAAATGGAGACAGTAGGGGCTGGAGAAATGGCAACTGAGAGCTGGCTGCTCTTCCAGAGGACCCGCTTCGAGTCCCAACACCCATACTGCAGCTCACAACCACCTGTCACTTTAGTTCCAGGGGATTGAAGGTCTTCCATGCAAGTGGTGTACAGACACACAACCAGACAGAATACCCATACACGTAAAAATCAAATTATTTTTAAAATGGAAATGTTAGAACTAGGTGAAAAGGCACAATAGTAAAATATTTTCCCCCCAAGGCATAAAACACCAGTATAAGAACATTTATCCCATTTTGAACTTCCGCCTTAAGGATAGGTAAAGTGATATTTAATTATTTTTAATAATGTTGAACCTGAAAGTGAAAAAGTAAACATTAAAAATCCAGAATGGGGTGCCGGGCGGAGGTGGCACATGCCTTTAATCCCAGCACTCGGGAGGCAGAGCCAGGTGGATCTTTGTGAGTTCAAGGCCAGCCTGGGCTACAGAGCGAGATCCAGGAAAGGCGCAAAGCTACACAGAGAAACTCTGTCTCAAAAAAAAAAAAAAAAAATCCAGAATGGGGCATTGTGACGCTGTGCAAAACAAAGCAGCAGCGCACGCGCTGCTGCAGACCACCGGCGCCTGCGCAGATGTTCCCCAACGGTCGCGGGTCGGGTTGAGAAGGGACCTGCTTGCTTTGCTCCCGGGCGATCTCGCTGCCAGCCTGCCTGCAGCCATGGCCATGGCCAGCGGTGGCAAGGTGGACCCCGACACCCTGCAGGTGCTTCGGGACGTGGCCAACCGCCTGCGGATCCACTCGATCCGGGCCACGTGCGCCAGCAGCTCGGGCCACCCCACGTCGTGCTGCAGTGCGGCCGAGATCATGGCCGTGCTCTTCTTCCACACCATGAGGTACAAGCAGACAGACCCAGAGCACCCCGACAACGACCGCTTCGTGCTCTCCAAGGGCCACGCGGCGCCCATCCTCTACGCCGTCTGGGTGGAGGTGGGCGGCCTCTCCGAATCGGACTTGCTCAACCTGCGCCAAGTCCACTGCGACCTGGAGGGCCACCCGACCCCTCGGCTCCCGTTCGTGGACGTGGCGACAGGGTCCCTCGGGCAGGGCCTGGGTGCGGCCTGTGGAATGGCTTACACCAGCAAGTACTTTGACAAGGCCAGCTACCGCGTGTTCTGCCTCCTGGGGGATGGCGAGGCCTCGGAGGGCTCCGTCTGGGAGGCCATGGCCTTCGCTTCCCACTACAGCTTGGACAATCTCGTGGCCATCTTCGATGTGAACCGCCTGGGACAGAGTGGCACCGCACCCCTAGCGCACTGCACGGGCGTCTATGAGAAGCGCTGCCAAGCGTTTGGGTGGAACACCTACGTGGTGGACGGCCACGACGTGGAAGCTCTCTGCCAGGCCTTTTGGAAAGCCGCCCAAGTCAAGAACAAACCCACTGCCCTGATTGCCAAGACCTTCAAGGGTCGGGGTATTCCAAATATTGAGGATGCGGAAAACTGGCATGGAAAGCCCATGCCGAAAGACAGCGCTGATGGAATTGTCAAAGTAATTGAGAGTCAGATACAGACAAACAGGAATCTCACACCAAAGCCCCCTATTGAAGACTCACCCCAGATCAGCCTCTCCAGTATAAAGATGACCTCTCTGCCTGCTTACAAACTGGGTGACAAGGTAGCCACCCGAGAAGCATGTGGCTTGGCGCTGTCCAAGTTGGGCCACATTCACAAAAGAGTTATTGTTCTAGACGGTGACACGAAAAACTCGACTTTTTCCGAGATATTCAAGAAAGAACACCCGGAGCGTTTCATAGAGTGCTTTATTGCTGAACAGAACATGGTAAGTGTGGCACTGGGGTGTGCCACGCGAGGACGGACTATCGCTTTTGTTAGTACCTTTGCCGCCTTCCTGACCCGCGCCTTTGATCAGATCCGAATGGGAGCCATCTCCCAAACCAACATCAACTTTGTTGGTTCCCACTGCGGGGTGTCTATTGGAGAAGATGGGCCTTCCCAGATGGCCCTGGAGGATCTAGCCATGTTCAGAAGCATCCCCACCTGCACGGTTTTCTACCCAAGTGATGCTGTCTCCACAGAACACGCTGTGTATCTGGCAGCCAGCACCAAGGGAATGTGCTTCATTCGGACCAGCCGGCCCAAAACTGCCGTTATTTATGGTGCACAGGAAAACTTTGTGATTGGGCAGGCCAAGGTGATCCGCCACAGTGCAGATGACAAGGTGACGGTTATTGGAGCAGGAATTACTCTACATGAAGCCTTAGCGGCCGCTGACAAGCTTGCTCAGGAAGGTATTTTTATTCGTGTCCTTGACCCATTCACTATCAAACCTCTGGATGCCGCCACCATTCTCTGCAGTGCCAAAGCCACAGGTGGCCGGATCATCACCGTGGAAGATCACTACCGAGAAGGTGGCATCGGGGAAGCTGTGTGTGCGGCTGTCTCCAGAGAGCCTGACATCGTCGTTCATCAGCTTGCAGTAACGGAAGTGCCTCGAAGTGGGAAACCTAGTGAACTGCTGGACATGTTTGGAATCAGTGCCATACACATTATAGCAGCTGTGAAAGATACCTTAGTGAAATGAACTGGCCCTTTCTTAATACATCAAGGCTGTTGGCTTTGGTCTTAAACACTGGTATCTTTGTGTTGTATTGATTTTATATAAAAAAACATATATATATATGTATATAGTTCTGCTTTTTTTAAAAGCATCACTGTGTAATACCTTCATTTCTAATAATATGACAAAAAACAAAAAAAACCCTTGAGCTAACTTTCTGTTAAACTGACAAGTGCCACTCTTGTTTTTTAGCTGTTCAGGTGAACCACACATTTTTAAGTTGCAAAATAGACAACAAAGCCACCTAATTACAGAGTTTTCTGATAAGACTATAACTAACCAACTGAGATGAGGATAATTCGGATAATGCAGCTATAACTGTTTATCAAATGTGTATCGTTTTCTCGTAAATTAAGGGAACATGAATTAAATTGTAGATTTCATTAGCCCAGATCCTGAAGCAAATTTGAGCATTTGCATAATGGCATTACCATGCCACGCCTTCTCTTTTCTGGGTGGCATTTGATGATGGAATTTCCTCAGCAGTTTGCCCACTTCACGTCCCTTTGGCAGGGACAGCTCTCTCGAGTACCACTTTTCTATAAAGAAATGACTAGTTCCAGTTTATTACATATTAGTGTGTTGTTTTGTGAAAGTGGTTTTTGTTTTTTTATTGTTCATCTTCTGAGAATAATAGATGTGATAAAGAATTTTAAAATGAGCTGTTTGATGTCTGTTGTGTGTATGTAGCTGCTTTCTCCCTTACATAGCTGTGGGTATGAAGAAACTTGTCTCTAGCTCGTAGGCAAGAGAGGCAAAGAGGTCGAGGCTGGAGATAAGTCAGTAAGAAATGATGGGTTAAAAAGAATCCTTTAATTTTATCTTCATAATATCTTTGAAGTGCAAAAAAGAAATCCCAGTCCAGAAAATTTTAAAAAAATTAAAAAACAAAAACAAACAAAAAACCCCAACAATCCTGAGTTCAGCCCGAAGCTGTAGTAGCATTTGAAAAGTGCTCTGGAGTGGCAGATAATACATCATTGCTGCCCTCATTAACCCTTTCCGTGTCCTTGGAGACCTGACCACCTGGTACTTGGAGTTATTGATGGGGTAAGGAAAACACTATGCTGGAATTGGAAAAACAGAGTTCTGGTGTTTCTGCTACTGCCCTACCTCCTTATTTCTTCTCTTATGATAATCACTCCTCTTTGCCTACGATTTTTAAGATCATTTTGGAAAATAGTTAACATAAGAACATTGTAAATTTTAGAGAGTGTAAAGATGAAAGTTTGCTTCACATTTCACCCCTCACAAATGTATTTGCTTACATGTAATCTGTAACTATGGGCCTTCTACTAGAACCCCCTGAACCTAGTAACAGCAGCTAGCACATTACCCACAAGTGCAGTGGGTGCTAATACATGTAAGTCTCTTAGCTTTCTTGCCTCGTGGAGATACAAGGTTGATTTAGAAGCTGTGAACTAAAGATACCAAAACAAGATTGCTGATAATTTAGGGGTACATAATGGTTTCTTCCAGCTTTCATTATTTATTTTAAAATGTGGGAAGGCTGTTTCTAACCAAATATTCGAAAACATGTATTTAATAGTACTCATAGATCTGAAACTTTGAAATGCCTAATGGAATCTTGGTGATTTGTGTAATACAGGATTTAGGGTAATCACCAGGTGATATAGGAGTGTGGGGAGCCTCGGAATCCACACTGCAAAGGTTCTGTTTCCACAAAACATTGACAAATGGTGTCAATTTTATAACAAGATTGGGGGTGAGATTTATCTTAAGTTCAGCAGTCCTTAAATGAGACAGAATCATGTCCAGTTTTGCTATATAATAACTGTTGTGTAGCATTGAGTCTATCCTCAAGTTTTCTGAGTCTGAGAGTATCTTAGAGTCTTGGCCTGATTAATGCTAACCACTCACTGCTAAAATTGAAGATAATAGTTTATTATTATTATTATTATTATTACTTCTCTTTTGAAAATGGTCAAAATAAACTCTCTGTTTTTCATGAAATTTACTTTAAAATTTTTAATAGATTAATTATTCTTGAGGCAGGTAGCTCAGAATGGCCTCAAACTTATGTTGATCCCCCTGGCCTCTACTTCCCTAGTACTGACCTCACAGGAGTATGCCACTGTGCCCTGGACAGTTTTGTTAAACAAAGTCATGCGATGGTGATTCAGCTTTGGTATTCTGTTCATGGTTTTGCCTAGAAAAAGGTCTTTTAGATTATTAAGAGAGCTTAGTGATAGAGCAGATACAGCCGTCCCATCAAAATTACCTTGCTTGTGGAGTAGAAAATCCAGACACTAATTCTAGGGTAAATGGCTTCCAGTCAGTGTGTGATTGATTTCTTGAGGTATATGGCTCTTAAAAGAACAAGAGTGAAATTTTTATTTTACTTTAAGTGCACTTAAAAGGTTATTTAAATAAAAGTTCAGTTGAGGGATCTGTTTGGAGAAAGGAGCCTTTTAAAGAAAAGGCAAAAGACTTGGCATTTCTGATGTCAAGATTATCAACCAGTGCTGGGCCTGCCAGCTGAGGCCTGTAATCCCCAGCTAGCCTGAAAAAGTCAATATAATCAATCCTGTCTTGAAATAAAAGACTGAAGGGAACTGTGGGTACATAACAATGGGATGGCATCTGCCTCCATGTGCTCAGCTCTAGGTTTAACCCTCAGTCCTGAATAAATCTACCCAATAATAATGAAGTGACTCTGGGAAATGCAAAGTTCACTGAATATCCAGGGTTTACTGATAGAGTCTGGTTTGAAGAGAGTATCGTTCTGTTGTGGCCTCTGTTGTGATAGGTAAGGAAGATTGTAGGGCGGTGCTGTCCTAGGAAAGGAGTATATTGTTACAGAGACACCATTCCTCCTTTTTCGAAAAGCAACAGGGAGGGGCATTGAACTGACTCCTTTGTTCGGTGATGCAGGGGAGTGGTCTCTAGGGAAACTGCTTACAAGTTTTGGCACTAACTACAATAGAATAGACAGGCATTTCCTTGCCAGATTTG
Source organism: Peromyscus aztecus (assembly GCA_902168405.1). Taxonomy (NCBI): domain Eukaryota; kingdom Metazoa; phylum Chordata; class Mammalia; order Rodentia; family Cricetidae; genus Peromyscus; species Peromyscus aztecus. Next base: position 19,085 of record CABHPQ010154588.1, on the reverse strand, counting down.
TTGCCTATTGGGCTATAGGTTTACTTTTCTGACCCTGGTGTTATGTGGTTGGATTAAAGCAAGTTGGGAAATATCTTGGGAGCTGATAAAATCTGTCAAATTGTACAATTGAAAGCTAAAACTGGTTCTGCATTTAAAATATTTTTTTGAAAAAAAAATAGAAAAGTATCATAAAACTTATATGGAACTCGAATTCCAGTGTCCACAGTGAACATTTTCTTTCTCTGCTCCAAGCCCCTTCTTACGTCTTTATACCAGAAAAGGGTGGGACTGAGGGAGAGAGGAGACAGCGCTCTTCTTTGACTAGGAGACTGCATGTTCCCAGAGTTGGTGAGGTGGTAAAAATGGTGGTGTGTCTTAGTACTTATGATGGCTCTTCTTAGCTGTCAACTTGACTATATCTGGAATGAACTACAATCCAGAAATGGAAGGCATGTCTGTGAGAAATTGTTTGTTTGGTTTGAAATGGAAGAATCCACTTCTAGTCCTAATCTTGGGGAGGGAAGACATACCTTTAATGGGGGCCACTCTTTCTGCTGGGAGCCTGTATAAGGACATGGAGGAAGGAAGCTTTTGCTCTCTGCCTGCTTCCTCTCACCTTGCTGGCGCGTCTGTTCCTTCACTTGCACTGGAGTCTACTTCTTCAGGATTCCAGCATCTACTAAAGACCAGCTGAGACATCCAGCCTCGTGGACTGAGCAACTTCTGGATTCTTGGACTTACTGTTCATAGCCTGCCATTGTCGGATTAGTTGAACCTTAGCCTGTGATTCTAATAAATCCCGTGTGTGTGTGTGTGTGTGTGTGTGTGTGTGTGTGTGTGTGTATGTGTGTGTGTGTGTGTGTGTGTGTGTGTGTGTGTGCTGCTACTCTAGAGGACCCTGACTAATACAGTACTTCTTGATTCCACATGTGCAAATACTTTTGAATTTGGAGAATCTTATCACCGTAATCAAGACAAACTGTTAGACACAGTATGACAAATTTACAAACATTTTTAAGAAGGCAAATATCAGACACACGGTGTGTTTGGGTATGCCCATGGAAGTTTTTATGTTTATAATTTCCCCAAGGTCACATGTCTGTCAGATTGTAGAGACTGACTTTAAAGCCAAGCAATATGATTCTAGCAGTATTTTTGAAATATGTGTTTTATTATCCTCACCTTTACATGAGATGGTGACATTTAGATTTAGAAAATGTAACTTGTCTATATGTTTCAAAACTTATTTCAAGATTCTCTTTGTTCATTTATATTTGACATTTCCCATGTTTCCCTGCTTAAATAGTATAAATTTAAACTCATACCATTCATTATAATTTTTAAAAATTTAGTGTAAAACTCGGTAAAGATAAACTATAGCAATACATTAACAGTGTGGCCTCTAGCTTTACCCAAATTCCCAGACTCTGAGAGAAGGAAAGCAGATGGAATCAAGGGCAGAAAATCATGTGGGTCAAACAAACAGGAATGCACACACACAATCAGTTCATTGGGTTGAGTGACATTTACTCCTTGAAACAGTGTTGAGAACTGGGACTTGGAAGAGTGGTTAGGTAATGTGTCTAGAGGCTACTGTGGTTTGGAACTTAAAGCCCCCCAAAGGTCTGTATGTTAAAGATGAGTTGACAGTCAATAATGTAACAGGCATTTAAAAGCATGCTTCATACAAAGCACTGACTCCTCACTTGGGCCCACAGGGTACCTTAGTGAAGGATGAAAGCCTAGCAGGTAGGTCTTCATTTTGTCTCTTCAGCTTCATTTTGTCTTCTGTAGCTCAGATTCCTTCTTGATTCTGCCTAAACCAGTCTCATCTGTTTTCATGGCTAAAGGTACAGAGATAAGTCATGATCTTTAGTTTTTTTCTCCACAGTTTGGCAGTAAGAGAAATGTACAATTGTCTCCCTTTGGGATATCCTCATGCCTGCCTTATTGTTACAATGATTCAATCACAATTACAGCCATGTAGTTTCATTTAGGTGGTAATTTCGTATGTGCCACCAATAGACTTATTAATATTCCAGGTCATCTCTATGGTATATATTTCTTCTAAGCCGTTACGAGATATAAACAAACCTCATTTCAATATGTTGTGAAGGTTACGGTATATCTAAAGCACTTAAAAACAGTCACTAGGGGTTGCAGAGGTTACTCTGTGGTTGAGTACTTGTTGCTTGTGCAGAGGACCACAGTTTAGTTCCCAGCACCCACATGATGGTTTGCACCCAATAACTCCAGTACCAGGGGATCTGATGCCTTCCTTCTTCTTAACCTCCACAGGTACCAGCACATACATACATGCAGGCAAAACATTCATGCACATAAAATAAATCTCTTTTTTAAAAAATGTACAAGACAGCCATGAAAACATCTGTTGTAAGCCCTAAATTTACTTTTGGTTCAATATCTTATTTTTCATAATTTCCGCAAATTGGATAAAAACCTCCCTCTTGTGTCAGAAGTCTTGAGAGCATGTGCAGGTCAAAATGTACTCTCACTGAAATCCAGGTCACAGTGCCCTGGATTTTTGAGAACTCTCTTCCTTTCAGTTAGAATTATTCTATCCTTCTCATAGTTTATATGCCCTAACTTCATTAAGGGCATTAAAATGTGATATAACATTCCATTTTTAAAGATAAATTAGTATGACAGAAGTACACACTGAAAAGAATAATTAAAATAATAGATAAGATCTGAGAGTATTTAAGGAAAATATTTTAAAGACCACTGATTTAGTTAATTGGGACCCAGTGTATCAGAACCTACTGGCTTGAGGGAAGATTGTAGCCCTTCAAGATCATCAGTTTTAGCCAAAAGTTTCTCCCCCACTCCTAACATTGGACCAGAATTTGAAACCACATCTTCTCCTTTGTGTTGCCCTCTTTGTCTTAAACTTGATTCATAAACATTTTGTTCCAGATTCCTGAAGACATTTTTGTAGTCAGAAGTTTTTCTGTGTCTCCAGCCACTCAGACCCAAGTAAACACACAGAAGCTTATATTAATTAAAACTGCTCAGCCATTAGCTCAGGCTAATTACTGACTAGCTCTTACACTTAAACTCAGCCCATTTCTGTTAATCTATATGTCGCCACGTTTTCCATGACTTTACCTGTGTGTCATTACATATTACTCCCTGGATGGCAGGCTGGTATCTCCTGACTCAGCCTTCCTTTTCCCAGAATTCTCCTTGTCTGCTTATCCC
>CABHPQ010154586.1:4407-40887 GCA_902168405.1 Peromyscus aztecus | reverse complement strand
GGTCTCGGCGGCGGAGGACTGGCGGGTCAGGTAGGAGTCTGCGGCTGCGGGCGCCGTCTCGGGGCGGTCTCGGGCGGCGGCGGTAACTCTGCGCCCGCCCTCCTGATGGCGGCGCGCTGGCCTGGGCGATCCGACGTGGTAGCTGGGAGGCCTGCAGGGCTCGGTGCGGACCGCGAGGAGACCGTCGAGGCCGGGGTCCTTGGGCACGGCCCCCTCCTCCCCGAGCCCCGGATCCTGCGGTCCTTGCCCCTGGAGCGCTCTGCAAAGGCGAGGGGCCAGGCGCTCCCCACGGGGCACGTTCTGAACCTCTCTGCCCTCACTTTCCACATCATGGGGACGGCCGTGAAATAGGGTGTCTTGAGGGTGAAATGAGTCTGCTACCCTTGCAATTGTGCCCGGGCAGAGCCGAGCGCCCGGGCAAGTTGACAGCTTCACGATTTGCTTAGCATATCCCCAAATTACCCACTTCTCCATGGCAGTCTCCTTAAGCACCCGGTACCCCAGCTCCTGCGGAAGCGTCTTTATTGCCACGTGCTCACAGAGTTGTATCGAATATACTCATTTCAAAAGGTTAAACTGGCCAAGGCACTCCTCCTGCTAAAACACGGAGTGAGAGTCCCATTGTTTTAAGACTAAAATTTGGCTTTTGACAGCATTACCTCACTTCTCCCATCCCTTTCTTTCTGGACCATGCCTATATTAAGGTTAGTACCCTGTTAACACCTCCTGGCCTTTTGCAAGTTGGGTTGCATCTGTCTGCAACGCTGTTCACCTGTCTTTTAGCCTGCTGATCCTCGGGTCTCACATGCTGCTCCAGAAATGATTCCAAAGAAAGGTTATCCCTGTAAAATGTAATGAGCATCTAATCATCTTGACTTTTAGATTTTTTTTATGTGTTAATTTGTGCCTTTCGCCCTGAAATTAAACTTGCCTAGGATAGACGCTGTATGTTGTTAACTCTTTATTCTCAGTTCTTAATTCTGCGTGCTACTGGACTCAGAGGAAGGACCTCAATGAGGAGTTTGGTGCCTGGGTCTCAAAGGTCGGAGGAGCAGTGTAAATGTAGCAGAAATACTCAGGGTCTGCTCAGCTGGGGGTAGAGGAAGCAGCGTTCTGATTGGAGTCCTTTTCTGCATCAACTGTGTGTGTGTGTGTGTGTGTGTGTGTGTGTGTGTGTGTGTGTGTGTGTGTGTATGGGTATGCAATTGTGGAGTGTCTTCCTCTTTTGCTCTCTGCCCTTTTGTGGTGAGTCAGGGTCTCTCACTGAAAGGGAAGATGACAGTTTCTTCCAGGGTGGCTGGCCATTGAATTCTTGAGACCTGCTTGTCTCTACCACAATGTTGGGGTTACAGGTATATGAATCATGCTGGGCTTTTAGGTGGGGATGGGGTGATGGGGATTGCAAACGCTCTTACCCACTGAGCCAAATCTCTAACCCTCCATTTTTTTAAGTCCTTAATAAAACCTCTGAAGACATTCTGAGTTGCTGTCTAGTGAAAGGATTTTCTAAGATTTCATCTTCATCTTGTTGCAGTGTTTGCCAAATCTCATTGCCTCACCTGCCTCCCTAGTTTTTAATCCTCTTTACACATATGCTATTAATTATTTGAATCCACTACTATGCAAATCCTGTCTTTTACAGAGTAGACTTTATGTTGCCATTGTGGCTGGCTATAATGGAACCACAAGCTACAGTCTGCTGACAGGGAATCCACAAGTGTTACAGGGGCCCACCACTGTAGTTCAAAAGCAAAATGCAAAGCATTTTTTTCAACACTACAGCTTTCTCCTTGATTTAAGCAGAAACTGAATTGGAATGGGAAGGGAGGTGCTGTCGCATGTGGTCAGTCAGTGGCAGGTCCCAGGTGTCCCCCCTGGAGGAAACACCAATGGTCTGAATCAGGGCTGGGACTTGGGTGGGTAGAGGGGGTGTACCTATATTGTACTTCTCTGTTGACATCACTTACTGCAACTGTGACTTTGGACTTCTGCTATCCTGGGCACTGCCTGATAAACCACTGAAAGAAAGTCACTGGGAGTCTGTCCTTGTCAGGCTGGGCCTTGGGAACTTTTAAAAGGTTTCAGAAGGAACCTGGTCCAGTATGAGGGAGCAGTAAGATGTGATGCTGACCAGATCCAGTCCTCCAAATTAGAAGTCATTTCCTGCGTGATCTTGACATTTACATCACAGCAGCCCTTCTTCAACAGGCGAAGGACCTTGTTTTCATAATGAGGTTGGTTACCTGGTGGACAAAATGACAAGGTACAATTTCATTAGTATGTCACAAAGGCTATTTGCCTTCAGTGGTAAACAGCCCTCCAGCATTGTTTTGAATGTCAGCAATCTCCAAACTGAAACTATATGTAAAGCCTGAACCACACAATGGATTTTGTTTTCTGAGAAATGTCTTTTTCAAAGACTTTTATTTGTGTTATTTTGCCAACTTGTTCTAGTTATTGGTAGGGATGCCACCCCCAGTGTGGTTCTAGAAAATGCAGATAAGACTAAAAACTTGAGAAATTGTCTAAAGAATTTAGAGTCACTAGAGTCCTCAAGGTTCCAGGATTCCGATTTATTAATACAGGCCATGGTCTCTGTATCCACGTGGGGAAGAGATTGATGAGCATCTCTTTGGATTCTGCAAAGTGGGCTCCTTGCAGCAGCCAACATGTGAATGATGAAGATCAGCGTGGCGGTCTGCAAGGATGACACAAATCAGTGAAATATTTCCTGTATTGGGAAGGGGGAAAGACTGAGGTTTGGTGGCGCACACCCATATCGCCAGCGCTGCAGCTGGAGGAGGAAGAGGGGGTGTTCAGAGCAAATCTGGACCGCAAGGCAAGACTGGGGGGGGGGGTAATCAAACGACAGCTCTTTTCTCATGCTGGAAGCAGAACCATTTCTCACCCCAATTCTGAGACCTGCTCTTTGCTTTAGAATAGAGAATGAATGTAGAGAGAAAGTCCAAGTACTTAGTTTCATTTATTTTTATTTTTTTTATTTTGAGCAGTGCTGGGGATGGAGTCCTCTGCTCATCCTGAGTACTTTTAAGGGTTTGGTTTGGTTTTGGATTTTTGTTTTGTTTTGTTTTTTAGTTATGTGTGTGTTGGCATTTGTGTACTGTTCATGTTTCTGTGGACAGGTCCCGGTCCCACTGCCTGGGGGCCTCCCAAACAGTTCAAGCTAATCAACTGTCTCACTTATCCAGAGGGTCTGGTCCAGTTCCATGGGAGTCATTTTTCTTGACAGTAAAATTTCAGTGAGTATGTGTGCCCCACCTTCAGTATCCATTTACCTACTGATGGGTGTCTAAGCTGGCTCCACTACCTAGTTATTGTCTGTAGAGCAGCAGATATGGATGGTTTGTGGTTCTTGTTTTTGTTTTTTGACTGGTTGATGTCACTGACTTGGAACTCACCAGGGAGGCTAAACTGGCTAGCCACTGACCCCAGAGGGTCCACCCAGCCCTTGCAATCTGCAGTCTGCCACTGAAATAGATACATCTGACAACCCACCCAGATTAAAGGGTCCGGGGGAGGTGGGCAGAGAGAGATCAGTTAAGAATATGTACTGCTCCTCAGAGCCTAACTTGGTTCTCAGCATCCAGGCCAGGGTAGCTTACCACCACTTATGATTAACGCTAGGGGGATCCGTGGCCCTCTTCCAGCTTCCTGCGATACCTATACTCATTGTAGACACAGGCATTAACAGAATTTAAAAAAAAAAAATTTATTGTCTTAGTTTTGAAACAGTCTCGATACTTAGCTCATGCTAGACTCAAATTTACTGTATTATCCAAGCTAGCCACAAACTCAAGATCCTTTTGCCTCAGCCTTGAGATTATATTTGTGAGCCACTACACCCAGCCTGAGAACTCTTAATGAAGATTCTGTTACTAAATTCCTTGCTGAAGGGACCTGGCAGGCCTTGCCCCTCCCCCATTCCCTCTGTTTTTGCTAAACTGGTAGATTGCATTCCTAAAGCTAGCCACCCCAGAGTTTTCCCTTATTTGGTCACTTCCTCTTCCTGAGACTGATCACCAAGATCCAGCTGTCAAAGTATTGAAGTCTAACAATCAAAAGCCCCCTTTTGATTACCTTAATTAACATGCCCAATCAAAACAAAGCAACTCTCCTAACAAGGGGCTTTCCCTTTTTCCCTTTATAAACCAATGCTTAGGGCCCACAGTCTGTCTCCTCTCTATCCAGAGGCAATTCTTCGTCCCTTTGGGACAAATAAAATCTCCTTTGTGCTGAGAACTTGGTCTTGGGGTGTCTTGTACAGATTGTGGTCCTTTTTCACTTGCTACATGGGTTTAGAATTTAGGGAAGTGAGAAACTCATCCAGAGTTTTTCTTTATGTGGTCCTTTTAAATTTATAGGATTAAGTAGTCCCTTCAGAGCAAATCGGTCTGCTTAAGTAGTTCTGCTCTAGAGTCTAGAATAAAGGGTGTCTGTTAAAATAAAAAAATATACAAGCAAATTCAAAAAACCTACACCTGAGCTCCTTTAAGTAAAGTGTCCTGTTGCAAACTGCCCTGTGCACAGTACACCTGTCACAGTTGGGTCAGCTGGGACAAGCTGGTTTCTTAACCCATGTAGATCAGAAACTGTTTAGGAACGTACCTAAACAGAGTTCTCAGAGCCTCTAGAAATGAGTTGGACGCCATTGAAACTAACACAAATCTTTTTAGAAAGCAGATTCAAGTTCAAAATACAGAGCTTAGGGTCATCTATTCCTGAAGGAGTAGGTGACCCCACCCACTCTGCAGCCCCCACACTTTGGCTGGTAAAGTGGTGTTCCAGGCTGTTGAAGTTAAGTGTAACAGTGAGCTGTGAAGGATGTCTCATACTTTCTATATAAGAGCTCCTTGGAATGTGTTATTTTCAGTAGAAACCTTTGTGTGAACAAACTGGAATTAATTGAAGATGGGTAAGGGAGAAATTGTGAAAAGTGACCAATACCTTAAAACTATGTTTTTTTGCTGGGCGACGGTGGCGCATGCCTTTAATCCCAGCACTCAAGAGGCAGAGGCAGGCGGATCTCTGTGAGTTCAAGGCCAGCCTGGTCTTACAGAGGGAGATCCAGGACAGGCACCAAAACTACACAGAGAACCCTGTCTTGAAAAAAAAAACAAAAAAACATTTTTTTTTGTTTTTGTTTTTTGTTTTAGCTTGAAATGTGCATGTGTATTCACTTGAAAACCTGATGTATAATCAAGCTTTCCTACTTCTGAGATTTTGGGGTTGTTTTTTTTTTTTGGGGTTTTTTTTTTCTGTTTGTTTTTGGTTTGGGGTTTTTGTTTGTTTGTTTGTTTGTTTTTTAGTTGGTGAGGGTTGCAAGTTCCTTGGAGTACTGCCTTTTGTCTTGGTTTACCACACTCATAATGTATCCTCTTCAGCTGTGAAACAAGCCTTGAAGATGCCCAGACCATAGGAGCACGTATTTCTGAATATTTTAGTTTTCCTCAGAGTTCTGTACTAACCTGGCATTGCATGAGGAGGCTGGGGGGAAAACCCACTTAGCCCTTTAATAGTTAACTTGAATGCATTTTGTAGCCTGTGGAGGGGCCCCAAAACAGCTTGACCACACAGCAGCCATGACAGGCTTAGGGGCCTAGACACAGCTTCTGTGGCAGGCTTACTGGCAGGCAACACCCAGATCCAGGAAAAGCCTTAAGCTGATACCACCCAGGGGTCCACCCAGGGATGAAGAAGTACCTGACATCCCAAACATTCCAACCGTTAGATAAGGTGGCCAGATGTCCTTGAATCTAGCACACACCTATGTTTGTTTTACTGATACCCCTAGACAGTTGTCAGCCAATCAGGGTCCTGAACCCTGGAAATCCCCTCACCCCAACCTCTGCTATGATAAAAACCCTACCCCACCTGAGCTCAGAGCTCAGACAGACAGAGAGACCAAGCTCGGAGCTTGAAGAGAATAAAGGACCTTTGCTTTTACATGCAGGATTCCGTCTCCATGGTGGTCTTTTGGGGGTCCCCATGATCTGGGCATAACATAGCCAACTCCAAAAGTACATAGATCCTATATTTTGCTCTTCTGAGAGCAAGAGAGTATAAATTAGACCACCTGTGTGATTTGGAAACTGAAAGTGTTTGGCTTCAGTTCAAGTCCTGGCCTGCAGGTTTCAGTCATTTGAGTCATGGCATGGCCAGTAAGACAATGATCTGAAATGAGTTGGGTCCTCTTGGCAGTGCTTATAAACTGTACACACACAGGGAAGTGGTCATTGGGTGTTCCTCTCGGAGGCTTGCCTAAGCTGAGGTAGGTCCCTGGCTTGGGAAATGTAAGACGTAGCTGTTTCTGAAGTCTTGTGGCTTTCTGTACATGCGTGAAGATAAATTTGTAAATTCTACTTTTACTTTAAAAATTGGAGTGTGGGCCAGCAAAATGACGCAGTGAGTAAAGGTGCTTGCTGCCGAGCGTGACTTGCTGTGTTCAATCTCTGGGACCCACATGGGAGAGAGAGAGAACCGACTCCCTCATGTTGTTCGCTGACCTCTGTTTGCACCCCTTTCCCCCAACAAATAAATATTTATATTTGAGCCAGGAAGTTGGTTCAGTGGGTAAAGGTGCTTGCTGCCAAGCCTGATAACCTGAGTCTAATCCCTGGCTTCCGTGTGGTGGGAGAGAACAGACTCCTGCAAGTTGTCCTCTGACCTCCACATCATGACATAGACACATGCAGACCACTCCCCCAACATACAGCTAGCGGTTCCTACGCACAATAACAAGTATAGTGATTATTTTTTAATTAATGGCGAGCTTGCCTTGCAAGCACAAGGTCCTAAGTTCAGTCCGTCCCCCCCCAAAAAACAAAATAAAATGAAAAAATGAACATGGTCAGAATTATTCTTAAAAGTTTCTTAAGATGGCCGTAACCTTAAATCCCTTCCTAGGCCCTCTCAGACCAAGGTCTGGCTAGAGAGACAGCAGGAAGAAGGTGGCTAGGATGCTTCCTTTAGTCTGTCAGCCCCTCATAAGAGATCCCAGGGCTAGGTAAGTGGCTCAGCCTCTGGTGACAGAAGTCTGCATGTGTTGCGGTCTCATCTGACCAGAATTTGAGAGCAGTGAAGTTATGTTGCCAGTTGCCTATGAAGTAGAAAGTAATGCTTCCGTCGTTCCTTTTCAGAAGTATAATGTCCCAGGAGAGCAGCTATGGGAGGTGGACAATATCCAGTAGTGACGAAAGCGAGGATGAAAAGTCCAAACCTGACAAGCCGTCCACATCCCGTCTCCCCCAGGCAGGGCAGGGGGCAGTGAAGGAGCCCGCGTACACCTGCTCAGAGGCCCGCAAGGCTGCGCACAAGAGACGGCTCTCACCTGTGAAGTTCAGCCACACAGACTCAGTGTTACCGCCCAAAAAGCCGAAGAGCGATTCCACAGAAGGTCTCGGCTGGTGTCTGTCCAGCAGCGATGATGAACAGCAGCCGGAGACACAGCCGGAACAGCCTCAGCACATGGTGGTTCAAGAGAGAGAACGTGTCTCCACGCCCAACATGACTACTGCCCAGAAAGCTGTAGATCGCAGCCCTCCTGCCAGCCATAGGACCCAAAGGGCAGACGATGAGTACGAGACCTCAGGGGAAGGCCAGGACATCTGGGACATGCTGGATAAAGGGAACCCCTTCCAATTTTACCTCACTCGAGTCTCAGGGATTAAGGCCAAGTACAACTCCAAAGCCCTCCACATCAAGGGTAAGGACAAGGGTTCTTAGGAGCCGGTGAGCCGTTTCCCTCTTGGTAAAGCAAGGGGGCACAGCTTAGAACGGCCTTTAAGAGCCCGTCTTAACTACTGGTGGGGAGGGTTGTTTACCCTGAGTGCATGTGGCAGACAGGTGGAGTTCGAAGGGTCCTTCTCAAGGCCCCTGTAGCTCAGTCCCTAGTAACACTTGGCACAGTGCTTAGAATTGTTTACCTTCCCAAGTGAAGACTAAACTTGACTGGTAGTGCTATTTATTAAGTGCCATAAACTTCACAGTGGCTCCGTATGGTCCCTGGGCCAGCAGCGTCAGAATCACTGGACCTTGGAAATACCAGTTCTCAGCTCTGTCTTAGATTCATCAAATCAGACTCTCGGGTCAGAACCTGCCACCTATGCTTTCTCTAAGCCTCCAGGGAATAATAATGCCTAGTGATATTTGAGATTCTTGAGAGCCTGGTTTGGGTTCCTAGGACAAAGAAGCAAAACATGAGTGCTGTTGTATGCAGGTGCTGAGAATGTGTCTCTCCCCTAAGAAGTGTTATACAGGTGCAAGATGGTGTTGATTGTGGTGTAGTTAATGACCAATACCCTTTCTAATCTGTCCAAAGTCAGGCTTGAGGATAACCAAGTGGGATGTCCTCAGAGGTAGTAACCTAGAATACCAAGGATATGAGTGTACTGTTTTGGGAAGCCAGTGCTGTCTGGCTACAGGGGAGCACCACTGAGGACTTAGATGGTACAGAAGGAGGCAAAGATTCAGAAGTCCATGAAGAAGAATGGACGTAATTAATATGCATCAACAGAGTCCAATATTAAGCAGTCATCCAGGACTTAAGTTTTAGATGTTAGTTTTGTATTCTACTTTGTCAAAGAATGTGATCGATATTATGTCGTATAAAGAAATGTTATCTTGAGTTGTACAGAATATTACAACCTAGCCTTGTAGTAACTTTTCAGTCTACTCTTTTCTTGATTGTCACTGGCTGCTGCTGAAAAGGGTAGTTATTAGAGAGGGTTTTTATCTGAGAATCCATTTGTTTTGTCTTTGTAGATATTTTATCCCCTCTGTTTGGGACCCTTGTCTCTTCAGCTCAGGTGAGTTTGTAATAAGTTGTCTTTTCTTTGGGTGAGGAGAGATATGTGACAGGAGATGGGCTTCTCGGTCCTATACAGTGTCCCCTAAGCTGGCATCTGCCTAGAGCCTGGCCATATTGTGGGATCCACACACAGCAGTCTCTCACGTGGCCCCCATCAGCATAGAGCATGGAGGCCACTCGAAAGGAAACACCTGACTCTTGATCAGGCCACAAGGGCTGGCCAAGAAGTCACTTCATATTCCTCCCTGAAAGAGTCAGGGAGGTACCTCCAACCTCATGCATGGGATGCTGGTGCAGTACCCTGGAGATGGGTGGGTGGCATGGTGAAGACCAAATGTTGTTTGAATACTAAACGGTCTTATTAATTAAAAAAACTCGGTACCAGATATTGGTGTAAATGCTGAAAGATCAGAGAGACAAAGGAACAAGCCACTGCCACGTCTCACCTCAGCAATTCCACGAATCCTCTGACTGAGATCCTCTGAGTCCTCACCCGAAAGGCTCCAGCCAAAAAAGCTTCTAGCTGAAAGGGACGCTTCTGCCAGAAAGTCTTTAGTTCCTGTCTCCTCACGCCTTATATTCCTTTCTCTGCCCAGCCATCACTTCCTGTCTCAACCTTCCTAGTGCTGGGATTAAAGGTGTGTACCACCACTGCCTGGCTCTGTTTCTCTCCTAGACTGAGTTAGTCTCATGTAGTCCAACGTGCCTTTGAACTCACAGAGATCCAGACAGATCTCTGCCTCCCAAGTGCTAGGATTAAAGGTATATGCCACCACTGCCTGGCTTCTATGTTTTACCTAGTGGCGTGTTCTGTTCTCTGGTCTTCAGGTAAACTTTATTAGTGTACACAGTATATCACCACAGCCAAGTCAAGTTTGAGTTGCTTTAGAAAAATGGATGCTTTGCACTAGAAAGGAGTAGAATTTGTGACTACTTCTGCATGTTCAAGGGTTTTTTCTGCACTGAGCTGGTCCCTTGGTGCTGACAAGTCATCATAACGGTCCAGAAACTCAAGGACTAGTCAGAAAAAAAGGATCTTGTTCCTGAAGCGAGCAGAGGTGCCACCTTCCTGTATGATGTGCTCCTGATCTCTAGGTAGAACCAAATGGGGTGCATCTGTGCATTCTTTCTCAGCTAGACTGGAGCTCCTGTGCCCAGGACTGGCCAGGCATGAAGAGGAGGCCTCCTCATCAATAAAACGCTATGGAACTTGCAGTCAGTAGCTACTAATTATGAACAAGTTAGAGTGTACCAGTCTAACTGATAAGTTGTGCTGAAAGGAAATGGCCTTTCCTAAAAGTCCTGGGATCTTTGTCTCTGACACCTCAGGGGAACTTTGTGAGCCTGGACTACTAGGAATGATGTAGTAACACCACTGACAAACAGAAATGTTGCCAAAGTATGTGCAGATAATATCCTTAGAGCCTATTTGGGGCATTCGGCAGATTCCTTTAACCAAATGTTCTTGAAGATGAAATTTGGGGTTACTTTTGTGTATTGCAGCCTAACTGACTAGGTTTATGAACACTGTAGCATGTGGTTGCTTTAGAAATCCTTTCAGTTTACTAACAGTCCTTGTGAACATACATGTGGCTGACTTACTTTTCTTTTCCCCCCATCTAGTTTAACTACTGCTTTGATGTGGACTGGCTCGTAAAGCAGTATCCACCAGAATTCAGGTGAGTCCCGTGGTTCCAGAGTGCAAACAGTGCAGTGGAATGCTAGACTTGCACTTCCCAGACTAGCCACCCATCTCTCTGTATTTCACTTGACAGAATTGTAAGAAGAAAACGTTTGTTTTGGGAGAACAGCATTTTATTCATTTAGTTAGTTTCTTGTGTGTGTGTGTGTGTGTGTGTGTGTGTGTGTGTGTGTGTGTGTGTGTGTGTGTGTAGGCTTGAGTGTTTATCTTCAGGAGCCATCTCCTCTCTTCTTTTATATTTTATTTTATTCTATTTTTTGAGACAGGTTCTTTTGCTGATCCAGCGCCAGGGATCTGCCTATATCCACCTCCCCAGCTGTGGGTTACAGCTGCACAATACCATGCCTGGCATCTTTTGCATGGGTTCCGGAAATCCAACTCATGTCTTCATGTTTACGGTGCAAACCCTTCCCAAATGAGTTACCACCTCTGCTGGAGACCACTTCTCACCTAGTTAATCACACACATTCTTTTCATAGACTTAGTGTTTTCCCACTTTGCTCTGTCCGGAAGTAGATAAGGACAAATTCCAACTCAAGTAACAACTTCATGGTCAATGTTCATGTGAAGGAAACAGTCATCTCCGGGTGGTATCTAGATATGTATGTGTGCCCAGACATGGCCAGCATACCACACTTGGCTCAGCACATCAGAGCTGTTCTTTTCTAATGGTCTGTATGTGCCAACCCAAATGATTCTTCCAGAACTATATCTAGAGTAAAGGAAGGGGTCATGACCGTCCTTTACCCAAGCTGAGGCACTGTTAGACTTTTAGTACTGCCTCTGGCAATCCTTCAGCCTCCTGTGAAGCAATACAGACCAAGGAAATGTAGCCGTGCATGTTACACACGCCATTTGTGTTCATAACACAGTCCTCTAACAGTAAGTAGGATGGAGGAAGACACAACAAGAAAGAATGCCAGCTCCATCGAGACCCCCGTGCTTTTAAGGCATCATTGCAGAAACCTCTGGCGTTAGTGTAAAATGTGGAGATTTCCCCAGCAGCTTTGGCACTCAAGGGCTGGTGTTTGGTTGACTTAAAGAACATTCGCTGTAGTTGCATATTAACAGAAAGCTCAAAATAACAGTAGCTTAATTAAAAAATAAAATAAAATCTTTGCAGCCTAAACTCCCAAAGGTAGCTGTCTGCGGTATAGACAGACAGAGTACCAGGGCTTTTTGTGTGACTTAGCTACCCACCTCTTCTGTCATTCTCTCCCAATCTCCTGGTGTTTGTCTTCAGTCTTCAGAGTTACCTCATGGTCCAGAATGACAACCTAAGCACCAGTCCACTTGTCTGCTTTCTTGGTAGCAGAGAGGAGGAGAAGAAAGAGAGGACTCATACTCCTCCATCCATGCCACTCTGAGCTGGTCTGGCTAGTCCCGAGTCTCTTCTGTTTTGTGGAACAGAGCTTAGTCACATGATACTAGCCATCTCTAAGGCTAGATAGGTAGTCTTCTACCTGAGCCCACCTTGTCCTACATGAAATCAGGGTTCTGTTAAGAGAAGCGAGGCTGGATGTATGGGAGTAACTTGGTGCCTGCCTCCAGCTCTTCTTGGCAGTGTTCCCCCAGTGTTACACTGTTCCTTTTGGTCATTTTCCCTTTGCTTCTCAAGGACCTTGACATCCAATGTCACCTTTCCACAGTATTGACCAAGTGTGGGCTATAATTCCTCCCGTGCCGCTTATGGGTTGAATTGATCTTTGGATTTCTACGCCTCAGTACCTCTGCATGTGACTATATTTATAGGTTGAGTCTTCACAGAAATCATGAGTCAAGTTGAAATGAGCTGACTGGGAGGCCACTAATCCAACATGCTGGCATCCTTATAAAAAAGGAAGTAGTTGGACATAGTGACAGAGAGGATGAAGTCACAAGAATGCCATCTGTAAGCCAAGCAATACTTGAGGCCCCCAGAAGCCAGAGTGAGGCTGGCCCAGGTTCTTCCTCAGTCCCCTGCAGGAGCCAGTCTACCCGCAGCAGGCTGCGAGCACCAGGTCTCAGGCTTACTGCTTCCAGAACTGCAGCACTCCAGATTTCTGTGGCATAAGCCTCTGGGTTTTGGCACTTCATTGCAGCAGTCTAGCAAAGTCAAAGGATACAGTCCTCTCTACTCCCTTGTTAGCAGATGCATCTTGGGAAAGTCATGAAGATACTACAAGGTTCAAGAATGACCTAAATGGTGACTTCAAGAAACATCCAGAGTTAGATTGTGGAGCAGCGCAGGTGGTGAGGCTCTGCATCTCACTGTGTCCAAGTGTTGTCCTTCTTCAGGAGTCCACACAACAACCAACATGAAGGTGTGAACGAGCGCCCCAACATCTGTCCTTAGTGCTTGGTGTTCTGATACTTGACTGGCGTGTGACTGGGAGAACAAGAGCATTTCTTCCATTGCCCTGTGTTGGTTTGCTGACTGTCCTGTCTCTTTCTAAGTAGGGGAGCACTGGGAATGCTTGTCTTCACGTGTGTCTTCGGTTTGTCTGCCAGCCCCGCTAGAGCAAAGCTAGCACGGGCACGAGAAGGTCAGACAGCCCCTCTGACTGGGCGTTCCCTGTGGTGCTTTCCAGTTCAACGTTGCCTTCTGCCGTATAGCATAAGTGTGGCTGCTGTTGTTTATCTTGCTTGGGTGCTTGTTGGAGAAAACTATTTTTCTTGTTTGAGGAGAGTTTACATTGATTTCTAAGGATTAGCTGAACAAGATGAAGTGTCTCTTAAAAAAGTCTTTTTCAAGCCAGGTAGAGTGGTTTGTGTCTGTATTCCAGCACTGGGGAGGCTGTAGAAGAGGATTACAGAGTTTGAGGCTAGTCTGGGCAAAACATCGAGTTAAGGCCAGCCTGCACTACGTATTAAGACCCTGTCTCAAAATAAGTAAACAGAAAAAGTCTTTTCAATGTGTTCTAAAGAACATTTTTATAGGCTTTAGAGTTTGAAAAATGTGCAATGTAGTTAGGGCTCTAGTTCACTGACTAACTGCCTGTTAGCAAGTCTGCACCTTGCTGGGGGCTTGGGACTGTTTGCTTTTGTGTCCTGGATCTTGCACAGTACATAGAGCATGTATTAAATGCTTGGTAAATAGGCCCAGGGTGAAATATAAAACAATTATTGGTTAAAGACAAGGAAGAAAGGAAGCATCACTATGTAGCAAAATTATCTATTTTTTTTTTTTTTTACTAATTTCTTCACATTTATTTATCTTGTGTGTGCGAGCATATATGTGTGTGGGTCTGCACATGCTGAGATTCACTAGTGATTAGAGGACAAGTTGTAGAAATTGGTTCTCTCCTTCTACCATGTGAGTTACAGAGCATCAAACTGAGGTCATCAGCCTTGTCGTCAAGCACCTTTGCCCTCTGAACCATCTCCCCAGCTCATATCTTTAGTCGACTCCATCTGAAACAAGAGCACAGAACCCGCTGTGTGCTCCTTTGAACCAAGGAAGAACAATACTCAAGAACTCGGTAGCACTATAACTCTCCTGCACCAGTCACCAAGCTTAGGAACCAATGAGTGAGCACTGCAATCTTGTGTTAGCCACAAAGTCAGAAACGACCGGCAGGGATCAGGCACCTTGCGTCCCTCAATGAAGCAGGAAGCCAGCTTTGCGAACAAAGCATTTTAGACATTTCTGGTCTCTTTTCAGGGCGAAACCCATCCTGCTTGTGCACGGCGATAAGAGAGAAGCCAAGGCACACTTGCACGCCCAAGCAAAACCCTACGCAAACGTTTCCCTGTGCCAGGTGAGCTGCTCTGCCCTGACCTCATGTTCGGTCTGTAGTTGGTTGAGTCCATCCTCACCCTCTGGGCAGCAACCCTCCCTTTAGCTTCACCAACAGACACTTGTCTCCTTCTGGCTCAAACGCTCCTGAAGTAACTCACTCCGCTAGCAGGCACTCCCATGGTCGCAAAGTTTTTTCTTTATCTTGACTTGGAAGTCTCCCTCCTAGTGACTGCTACATGTTGGTGCAGATTTCCTGTTCTCTGGAACCACACAAAGCAGTTCACATCTTGCTGGCTCACGCAGGGATTCCTACATCGGAGGTCAGCTGAACTCTTCCCATAGGCTGTCTCAGGCTGAGCTCTCTCCCTTTGTTTGTGTTCGGGGCAGCATGCGTCTCCACCCTGACCAGCTAGCACTCGGTTGTGCTTCTTGTGACCTGGGTTTCAGCATGGGACAGGTCTCCCGGACACAGTCCAGTGGCTGTGGCTCTCTTTGAATGCAGCTGATGACTGTGCTTCCGTGACACTTCTGACTTCTGTTAGCCACCACCGGCACCTTAATTGTCCTAAGTCCCTTTGCACATCAGTCGGAGAAATGGAGAGCCCCATAGATTAAAAGCCTGGTAGGAAACTGAAGGGAGTGCATGAGAGCCCAGCCCAGTGAGGGGACATGGAGTGATCCCATACTGGAACCAAAGCAGAGTGGAGGATGGGACACCAGGAGCCATTGTCTAGTTTCTCTGTACGTTCCATGATTTCGCTCTATGCTCAGTCGTCAGCCTGCAGTGTGACTGGTAAATCTCGGGCTGTTATAGCAGTTCCTTTATACACTACATCTAAAAGGATCTCTTTATTCCATGTGTTATTTTGAACAACAAGCAGGCAAAATGGGAAGAAAAGGAATTCAGGGGCTTTTGTTCAAAAAGCTTTCCTTTCTGTGGAAAGGGTAGCTGAAGTAGCGGGTAGAACACTCACCATTTCTGCCTCTATCAGCGTGGTTACCACCATCCCTGAAGAACCATAGTGAGACACAGCTACAGTTTTCTCTCCTTGTCCTCACTGTGGTAAAGTGGGCTCAAGGTTTCTGTTCTTGCACTGCAGAGATGGCTTACTGGATAAAAAGTACTTCCTGCACACGCATGAGGACCTAAGTGTAATCCCTGCACCCACTTTAAAAGCCAGGGAGCTGCATGCACACCTGTAACCCTGGTACTGTGTCGGGTGCAGAGAGCCAGGGGCTGCATGCACGTCTGTAACCCTGGTACTGTGTGGGGTGGAGAAAGGAGGACCTGCCTGCCTAGTTTCAGGCTCAGTGAAAGCCTCTTTCTCAAGAAAATCAGAAAAGGCAGCACCAGAAGTCCTCTCCTGGCCGCCAAGCACACACATGGGTGTGCACACTGCATGTACCATACACACGTGTACACACCAAGATTTCTGCTCTTAAAAGCAGAGACATATCTGGATCCCTTTCTTTGCAATTTTCCTTCTGGGGTCTCTTTTTCTCACTCATAATGTGAGAGTTTCAACTCACATTTGATTACTCTCCGTCCTGCTCTATATAATATCTATGTTTTGTTTTAAACAGAAAACATTAGGTTACTTTTAAAGACCTCGCAGCATTTTTTCTGGTCTAACCCTTTGCACATTATGTCACTATGGCTTCAAACCATATCTTCTTCTGGCTTGTGGGTGTAGCTCAGTGCTAGAATGCTTGCCTGGTATCCACAAGGCCCCGGGTTCTATCCCCAGTATCACTAAGAAAATCCTCTTCTCTAAAAAGTGTTGGTGGTTCATCTTATGCACAGAGATATCTTTATGCCTTTGTTTAGCAGTTACCTAAAATTCTGTTGTTTGCTTTGATTTCTGCCAACAGAAGAGGTGGACAGTAAACTGACACAGGAATCCTGAAAGCCCCTGATAAAAAGTCTTGAGATAGCAGCTACCTAATACCAGGTTTAGGAGAGCTGCTGCCTAAGAGTAGGATGGCCACTAGAGGGCGTAAGGACACACTTCTCACAAACCTTTGCAAGGAACCTTACTAGAGCGCCTCACGCTAGACACTAGAGTCTAGTGGGAGACACAGGAGACTCATGGCCCCGTCCCGATCTCCTGAAGTGCCTCTCCACCTTGAGTTGTTCTGACAATAGCATTCATCAAGGAATCAACTGGGTATATATTCAGTGAAAGGGACTGGAAATGGAGGCGAGGTGGTGGCAAAGGGTCCCTTTGTCTGAGTTCTGCCTCAGCTCCATGCCTGTGTACATGAATATGCCTGGGCTACTGTAACAACATTCCTGGATAGAGAACATTTTTCACTTTTAGACTGGACAGCTTAAATAACGGACCTATCTAGGAAGCTGAGAATTCAGATCCTAGTGCAGATCACTCTGGGTCCTGATGAAGGTTCTCCTCCTCCCTTGTCCTCACAGTATCCCACATAGCAGAGAGAGGTGAGGGGGTGCACTGGCACTCTGGTATCTACGAGGACACTGATTGTATTGGGACCCCTGCCCCCTTTCCCATGACTCTCTTTGGTCTTATTTCCCACCTCAAGTCCCTCTCTCTAGCCACTGACACACTGGGGTTTGGGACAAGGTAGTTGGAGGATGGGGATGGCACAAAATGATGCTCATTCTGGTCTTGTCACTTCCCATTTGTTCAAATCTAATTTGTCCGCGTATAAAATGGATTGCTAATGGCATTCATTACAGCATTTGGGAGAGTTGGTGCATTAGCCAAGAAAAGCACGCATTACAGAGTATCCATTGAAGTTACTCTCAGCTTCGTTGTTTGTGCCTGAAAGCATGTAATGTGTAGCCAAACTAAATTTAGAAGCCAGTTCTCTTAACCACTGTTCTTTTCAGTTAAAAATCAGCCGATAAAATGATTTTATAATTTTAAAGACATGAAGTACAGTTCATAGCTTTCTTCTCTGGCCAAAAAGCACAAGTGCATGCTGGTCTACCCATATGCCCCAAGCTGCACAGACCTGTCAGGAGCACCTGCAAACTGTGTGCTGCCTACTTGCGTCTTCCAGTTGTCCGTTTCTGCCCCTACCAGCCAGCTTCCATCATGTGGTGGGGGGAGGGCACTGTGAATATCCACATGTCTGCATTGCTTACAACAACCAGGCCTCATCCTCCCCCAGCAACTCTAAGTCCCATGCCTATTTTAAAGAGGCAAAAGCAGAGAATGTAAGTTTTTCCCTAAATCAGGTAAACTGTGAGGCAGGATTTGAGCCCAGGTAGTGTATTCCTAAACTGATCACTCAGATGGCTGTTTATTCCATAACTGTTCTTTCTGGCATATTCTGCGTGACCAGCGTCTTGCTGTGCTAGATGTTAGATAAAATGTTTTCCTCTCACTTACGTGTAAAGATGTATTTTTGGAGTACAGGGTGGGCTTAACACCACTTGCTTCCAGCTTCTGCTGCCTTCGTATGAAATAGTCTCTTTTCATTTAACGTCATGCCCCACCACATTCGATGCTATTTTAATAAGTGTTCTTAAAGCTTTGTTCACCTTTTTCAGTAGAGGCAAAGTACCTCATTTAAAACTTTGTTTAGAATCACATTTATTTCATTAGGCTTTTGGCAAATAAAGAAATTAGGCTTCTCACTCATAATTACTGTGATTAAAAATGGAGTATGTATTAAATCATTTTGGATAACAAAACAAAACAGTATTTTAAATGAGCCTTAGTGGGTGCTATAATAAAAGCCGTCTTCTGCCAGGTGGTGGTGGCACATGCCTTTAATCCCAGCACTCAGAAGACAGAAGCAGGAAGATCTTTGAGTTAGAGGCCATCCTGGTCTACAGACTGAGT
Organism: Peromyscus aztecus; assembly: GCA_902168405.1. Taxonomy (NCBI): domain Eukaryota; kingdom Metazoa; phylum Chordata; class Mammalia; order Rodentia; family Cricetidae; genus Peromyscus; species Peromyscus aztecus. The sequence continues at coordinate 22,813 of CABHPQ010154586.1, read as the reverse complement.
TCCAATGCAGCCAGGATTATACAGAGAAATTGGGTTTCAAAAAACCACAAGGGGGGGGGGGGCTGTCTTCTGTTTATCCAATAGAGGGCAGTAAAACAGTTTTTTTGGTTTTTTTTTTTTTAAGTTGGCTTGGTCCCCTCTTTTTAATTTCTAGTAGCTAGGAATAGTACATATTAAGTGAGACTTTTAAAATAAATTATTTCTTTTCTGTCCTAGGCAAAATTGGATATTGCATTTGGAACACACCACACGTAAGCAACTAGTACGAAATGGGGAAGGTGTGATTTTAATTGACCAAAGGAGCTTTAAGACCCGGTACCAGGATTCAGCCTGTCGGCATGAAAGCGTGAATCTGTGACTCAGGGTCTCTGCCTTTTGCTCGGGTATCTGGTGTGGCTGCTTGGAAGCACAGAACTGCAAGCATGGTCTTTGTGGTCACAGATGATTCTTTCTGTGTGCACAAGTCGGTGCTTAAGGCATCCCTGCCTCTCAAAAGTTCTGTGATTTGGCAAGCATGAGTTATATTGAATAGTCTATTATTAGTCCCATACTCTGATTAAAAGAAAACTAATTTTACCAGAAGTTGCCAGTTTGCAAGGCCTGTCCCAGCTCAAGTGAGCTCCTGAGCTGTAAGTGGCAGACAGGCAATCCTGGCCCGCTCCTTCCTATCTGACACATTGTGCTGGATGACAGCATGCTCCATCTTTCTTAACTTCCTTTTACAGCAGTTTCACTGAGTCCTTTTGCCGAGCACTGTGGCTTTACAAGTTGGAGAAACAAAACAAATCATGGTTGTCCTTGTTTTAATATTTTTCTAAATCACATTTCTCTGGAAAGGATTTGTCAGAAGACTGGGACAAAACCTCTTCTGTCTTTTAAACCAGTGGTGGGAGTGTGGGGCTGGCTGCCCCCAGGTAGGAAGCCAACTGCCTGCCTATGACTCTGCTTCCTGCTGAAGCGGTGACCTGAGATGACAGCATTGTGGCTGCCTTTCTCTTTGTGTGCATGAAACAGTTATCTTTGCCAATCTAGTGTAAAAAGGAGCCAGAGTAGAAGCAGCTGGGCCTCTCCGTGAAGCTGTAGGCCCCACCCTCTGACTTTAGTGCCCTGAGTAGATACATATGGTCACATCGACAGACCACCCCTAACTGGTAGCTTCTGTCCACTAGGGACAGAGTTTGAGGACGGAGAGTGAACTCAAGCACCTGACTCATGCATAAAATACTCATTTGCTAGCTCTGAGCTCACAGGATGCCAATTTCAGCTTAGAATACAGATTGTCATCAATGGGGGCAGCTGAGCCATAATGCAGGCAGGAAGTCCTTGTCTCCCACCCTTAGCTGAAACCCTGGCATAATTATATCTTTGGTTCTAGAATGCCTTTCACCAGCCCTGTCACCATGTGGGCTCTGGCATGATTTGTTAGACCACCAGTGCCAGATTTCTCTGCTGACCGTGTGGTCGGCACTGTGTAATGAGCTTTACAAGTGAAAAGCCCCAGCGCGTCTCTGGACTAGCAAGCAGTGGGCGATCTTGTGCCATCATTGGTCAGTTGTGGTGTCACTCCTGGGAGGGACTTGAGGGTTCAGATGCCTGCTCCAAAGCTGGCAGGGCCATGCTTCACTGTGATTGGAGCAGGGAGGGAGTACAGGGAAACTGTCCTTTGTTTAAAATGTCAGAATTGTTTGGTCCTGTTAATACCTGAGACCGGAAAACTAAGACCTAGAATAAATGAGTTGATTTTCCTTGGGGGTGGAAACAGAAACAGAACTCACTTTTAGCTTTAGTTTTTAATCTGTCTTGTTTGCTCACAGCTACATGTGACTTCATTATTTCCTTTGCTTCATTCATCCCTTGTTCCTTATAGCAGCTCACACATGCACATTCTGCAGGTTAAATCCAATAGTTCCTAATTCAGAGAAGCTACTGGAGTAGAGCCGTTCCCAGCTAGAGAGTATCCACAGTTCACATTTGGCTGAGATGTCAGTATCTTGTGAAGGATTGAACTCACGTCTGGAAATTTTGGTTGTTTATTATTTTGAGAATTGTTCATCCAGGGAAACAGCACACACATGCCTGTAATCCCAGCTCTTGGGAGGCTGAGACAGGGGATCAGGAGTCTACACGAGACCCCCATCTCACCAAAAGAGGACTGAAATTATCCATCAATACCTGGAATGCTATTGAGTCTCAAGTCTGGAGGATGCTATTTTTCTCCTCATAGCTGTTCATCTTTTGGTGAGAGCACAAACCATAACATGTTTAGTAGAAAAGGAGAAAACCCCAGCTTGTGGTGATGAAATAAAAACTGTCTTCCTAGCCTGGAGCTAACAGCAGTGACTGTGAGGCAGTTCCTGGGGTGCCACACACCTGAGCAAGCACTGACCAGGAGGTTGGCCGGGTACCTTGTGCAGAGCACATGGGGCACACAGCACTCCCAGGCACGGTGTGTTACTTGAGAATGGGAAAGCTCTTTGGTTTTCCCCAAAGTCGGGCATGGTTACCACCGATGGCTCTAAGAATGAACAGGGAGAAACACAGCCAGAGCAGCTGAGTGGACAATGTGCTCTTCTAAGCGGGGGCCAGCCACAGCCTGCTGGAGCTTGCTTCTCACCAGCTCTCCAGCTGGCCCTTTTCTCACCAAGACCGCTTCTCCCACTCATTTTCTAGTAGCATAAAATGTTCACCATCCCACCTCTAGCCATGTGCCCCACATATAGTGCCCTGGCTTATGAGCACGTGTGACTTCAGCCATCCTCTACAGGCTCATTTGGTGACCTAGATAATAATCCACTTTCCTCCAGTTGCCAATTCTGCACTTGTAAAGTGAGAATTTCTTCTTCTTGGGATTGTCTTGACACATGCTAGGGCATCCAAAAACAGTGCCAGGCGTGGAGGTACCCGACATGCATTTCCTTGCTTCTCCATAGCACACCTTCACGTTTAGGAAGGAGCCCCCACTGTTTAGGGACAGTGCTGTGGGTCTGTTTGCCACCCTACTGCTTAGGGACAGTACTGTGGGTCCACCTTTTTGGGGGGAGACTCCATTCCTTATCTTCCTATATTTTTAACTGTGACCTTATTAACACACGTACTGTTGCCTATGAAAAGATTAATATGTCTCCCCTTAAATTAATTCTTAATTCTGTTTGATAGGATTCACTGACATCGATACATGATTTCCTTGTAATTGATGCCTTGATTAATGGAAATATTTGTAAAGCTTCTATCATGAATCCCTAGCTAGCTTATCCTTAATTATAATCAGCTGCTAATGTGGCAAGTGTGTGTGTCAATTTGCCCAGATTTCAGGGACCGCATTTCATGACTACAGAGAAGGTGGCTCAGCAGCTGTCATTTCTCGAGCCTTGCATTAATTTATTGTCTGCCAGCTTGAATTACGTTCTCCTTTTGGCAAGAACTAACTATCTCATTCTCTTTTCTGGTCTGGTTTTTTCCCTTATTTATTTATTTATTTATTTATTTATTTTCAAGAGGCAGGACCTTAGTCACGCCAGAGCACAGTCACACAAGGTAGACTGAAATCTGCCAGCCTAGCCCTGAACTCATGGGTGCAATCCTCCTCAGCCTCCCAAGTTGCTAGAGTTACAGGCACGTGGCCCACGCCTAGCCTTTCCCTTCTCCTTTACATCCCTCCTCAGGCCCATCCTCCACTCATGGGGTAGCTCATCTGGGGAGAAACAGAGGCCCATTGTCACATGTGTCCACTGAGTTACATAGGTGAGTAATAAGTAGCATTTGGCCTCAGCAGAAGTGATAAAATAAGCCAAGCCAAGCGTTACAGCCTTGAGAAATGACCATGTCGTTCTGGAGAGGAGACTTCAGTCCCTTAATAACTGGAAACAATTGGAGATAAAAGTCACCCAGCACTAAGTCACAAGATAAAGCTGGGCACCGAACGGAAATGAATGCCCAAGTGACTCTTTAACCTTTACGTTGTGGACGCTGGTTTTTGTCATCATCAGCCCCAAGTTGGGGTTGATCCTTCATGACCCACGTGAAAAGAGGCGGCTCAGGCAGACCAAACGGTTTACCAAAGCTCTTGTGGCTTCTCAAGGGCAGACTCTGGTCTCTCAGACTTCACACTGAGAGCTCTTGTATATATCTTCCTTCCTCTCTCACTGGAAGTAAAGTTAAGAAAATGATGCTTAGTGATGCAAGAAGCCCCGGTGGGAAGAGGGGGCTCAGTCCAGTGTAGCATGAATCTTAAAAGGTCTTATTAATAAAATCAAACCCAAGCCAGGTATTGGGGTGAACACTGGAAGGTCAGAGAGATAGAACGAGCCACAACTATCTCACCTCGCCGGATCCTCAGCTGATCTTGTTTCCTCAGACTGGAGGCCTCTGAGTCTTCATCTAAAATGGGTCTCAGCTGAACTACTGCTAGAAGCCTGAATGCTTCTCCAGGCCAAATGCCTCTCCAGGGCAAATGCCTCTCCAGGGCAAATGCCTCTAGTTTCTGGTCCTCACGCCTTATATACCTTTCTGCTTTCTACCACCACTCCCTGGGATTAAAGGCTGGCTTTCTGGGATTAAAGGCGTGGGTCACCATACTTGACTGTATCCTTGAACACATGGATTTCTGCCTCTGGAATGCTAGGATTAAAGGCGTGTGCTACCACTGCCTATCCTCATGTTTAACATTGTGGCTGTTCTGTCTCTGACCCCAGATAAGTTTATTAAGGTACACAATATTTTGGGGAACACAATACCACCACAGTCCAGTCTCACTTGAGTTCATGGAGGAAAAGAGAAAACTTACTTCAAGCCCAGATTCACAATGGTGACGAGTATGGCACATGGAATACATGTCCGATATGGACAGGGCATCTTGCGTTCTTCAAACTGCAACGATTAGTGAGAAAGACATTCTATGCTTTCAGTATACTGCATGTGTGCACGCAGTCGCGCCCTGAAACAGGCTTCCTGAACTGATACCTTAAACCTGTGCCACGTATGCTTCAGTTGTTGGAAGCACGCTAGCCTGTTACACAGCGGGAGGTTCTGGTCCTACCTTCCTTGTAGGATGCCTCCTACATGAGGCATGGCCCTGTGGTCCATCGTAGTGAAATGATAGCCATGGATACTAAGGGACCTGTGACCCCCAGATATTTATTCTGATCCTTTTTGGATGATGGTGCTCTACAGAAGGGGAGTTTATAATAATTAAAAGTTTGGGTAATATAAGAAGTTAAGAATTCCCCCAGCTGTTTCTTGCATTCTTATTAGAAACCTGTTTATTTGGAAAATTCTGTTCATGCTTTTGTTCACCTTCCTCTCTTTGAAGGAAAATGATGCTCTTGCTCTATGAAGAAGGCCTCCGAGTCGTCATCCACACCTCCAACCTCATCCGGGAAGACTGGCACCAGAAAACCCAAGGGTTGGTAGGGCCATGCAGTGCATGGCAGTCCTTTATGCTGGGAAAGGGCAAAGGCAGATGATAGTTGCATTCCTTTTTCTTTCTGCTTTTCCACTTGTGCAAGTAACAGGCATGTGCATAGAAAAGAGGCGTACCAGAAATAGTCGTGGTATTTTCTTCTGCAGTGCAAAGCAAGTGCTCTCCCTGAGCCACACCTCCATCCCCACAATCCTCTACTACTCCCGGCCTCCATCCCACTCTCCCAAGGTAGCTAGTGTTAACAGCTTGGTGCAGAATCATCTATGACTATCACTGGTGTACAGGAATATTTACATGCAAGTGGTTTGCAAAATGTATTTATTTACTATAATATCTTTTTTACTGTTTGAAAGTTTCTCCCATGCACATACCTTTTCTAATCAAATCTACCCCTTAGTTCCTCCCTGTGTGCTCCGGCCACCTTCCCTCTCAGCTCCACATGCCACTTAGTGCCACCTTTGTACATGGGAGTAGGACCATCTACTGGTGTGGGAGGGCAGGTAGAGAGGCGGATTTTGTTTTGTTCTGTGTAATCAATGTGTGCATGTTTGTGCGTGAGTGTGGGCACATGTGTGCCACCACATACGTACACATGGAGATCGGATGACAACCTAGAGTGTCTCAGTCCTCCACGTCAGCCTTGTTAGAGACAGGGTGGGTCTCTTGCTGCTGTGTCCACCAGACTAGCTGGCCCAAGCTTCTGGGGATTCTCTTGTCTCTACCTCCCATCTTGCCACAGGAGCACTGGGACTATGGGTGTGAGTTACCATGCCAGTGTTATATGGATTCTGAAGATCCAAACTCCGGTCCTCACTTGGACAAGTTCTTTAACCATTGTGCCATCTCTCCAGCCCAAGAGTTTGTCTTTAAGAGGAATTTTTAGGGGTGTGTTCAACTCAAGTTCAGCTACTTCTTTCCTCCTTGGTGAGTAGCTTTAATTCCTTTTCTTTCACTGAAGTCCTTCTTGTACATCCCTGCCTTCCTGGGAGAGAGCTGGCTAATAGCCTTCTCTGTCTGAAAACAATACAGGCATTTGTATAGCTCATTTCAGGATCCCAGGATGCTTTGCTGCTGCCCCCCGCCCCCCATCTCCAGTGTTGTTGTCTAGCTTGGGCTAGAGCTACTTTCGATAGTCCTCACTCTGACCAGCTTTCCTAAGCCTCAGTGACCTATGGGATGAGCTGAAATAAGGAGCCTCCAGCTCATCCTCTGGGCCTGCTTTGACCTTAGTGTGGGCTCGGGGTTTCTCGTGTTCCTCTTAAACTGTGCTTCTCAGAGTAGTGTTATTCTACCTCCTGCAGGGTCAGGGGTCTCTGCCCTGTCTAAAAAGCCTTAGTCACAGGACTTGCTCTTCTCTGTCATCCCATCCTTCCCACAACACACACACACACACACACACACACACACACACACACTTCTTTTATTTTATTTTAGAGAGAATCTTTTATGTAACTCCTGCTGGCTGGGAAAACACAAATCACTATGTAGCCCAAGCTGGCCTTGAACTCTTAAGCTTCCTGTTTTGCCTTCCAAGTGCTGGCTAACAGGACTGTCTTGATCTGCTGAGTACTTTGTCCACTCCAGGCCTGGGGGTGCATAGACAGCCCCATCAGAAAAGGGAGAGAGGTTTAGATAAGCTTGTTCTTAGGGAAACCGGTTATGAAACTAAACAGATTTATGAAGGTTAGGCTCCCAGTCTTAGGTGGCTCTCAGAACCCCACCAGTGCCTCTAGTTGATTCTGGAATTGTGAACTTGAACTTATGGGCAACAGTTCTTCCTGAGGCTTCTCAAGCAATTGCCATGAGAGAGAGTATGAAAAGTAGGGATGTGGCTGGTACTTTTATTCCTTTCTTTTTTCGTTTTTGTTTTTCAAGACAGGGTTTTTCTGTGTAGCTTTGACTGTCCCGGAACTCACTCTGTAGACCATCCTGGCCTTGAACTCACAGAGATCCACCTGCCTCTGTCTCCTGGGTGCTGGGATTAAAGGTGTGAACCATCACTGCCCAGCCTTTTGTTCTTTTCTTTAAAAAAAAAAAAAATCTAAAAACATATTAACTAGGTTGTATAGTTCATACAGGTCAGACTCAAAGCAAGAAGGTAGGAACTGTCCCTCTGGCTTGCTTCCACCAGCCACCCTAGTTCAGGGCGCTGTTGCCCTCCGCTTTGTCTGCTCTTGATTCTCTCTGATACGCTGCAGTTCCATGTTGTGATTAAAAAACAAACAACAGCAGCAGAAAACTCAAAGGCGGACTAAGAGCACTTGCCATTCTCTCTTCTCACAGAGGACCTAGGTTGGTTCCCAGTTCCCACACGATGGCTCACAACCATCTGGGTTCTTTCTCCAGGTCCAGGGGATCCAACACCCTCCTCTGACCTTTGCAGGCCCCTGCACACACACGGTGCACGTACACAGACGCTCATACAAATACAATCTAAAACACCTTTTAAAACCACAAACCTTTGAAGGAACTTTTCCACGTGCTGTCTTCCCTTGTTGATAGTCTGTCTGCTCTGGCCGTGTGTGCCCCCTGCTATACAGATGTTCCAGCTGTCCTTCTCAGCTGTTGCTTGAACAGGTCTTACAATTCAAATCATTTGTTGGGTTCGAGAGTTATAGCTGGATGTTTTCCTGTGTCCCGCCTGGCCCGCGCTCAGGACAAATCTCTCTCACCCGCAGTCCCGCAGCTGCTTATAAAATAATCACTCAGAGGCTTAATATTATTTACAAACTGTATGGCCTAATGACTCAGGCTTCTTGCTAGTTAGCTCCTATAACTAACCCATTTCTATTGATCTATAAGTAGCCACGTGGCTGTGGCTTACCAATAATTTCATATCTTGCTTCTCCTGGCAGCGGCTGGCATCTCCTTCCTCTCTCTCCTTTCTTCTTCCTGTCTATCTGCTTGAATTTCCTGTCTGCCTCTAAGCTGCCTTGCCATAGGCCAATACAGCTTTATTTATCAACCAATCAGAGCAACACATATTCACAGCATATAGAAAGATATCCTACAGTGGAGAGTTGGCTCAGTAGTTAAGAGCACTTGCTACTCTTGCAGAAGATCCATGTTAATTCCCAGCAGCCACATCAGGCCTTTCACAACTGTAACTCCAACTCCAAGGGATCTCTTCTGGCTTCTGTGGGCACCTGCAGCCATGTGGCACACACACCTATACTTGGGCACATACACATGTAAACAAATAAATGGAAATTCCAAATTCTTTTCCCACCATAGTGTTCTCATATTATTTCACAAAGTATTAAGAATACCTCCTTTCAGGCTGGAGAGATGGCTTAGTGGTCAAGAGCACTGACTGCTCTTCCAGAGGACCCTGGTTCAATTCCCAGCACCCACATGGCAGCTCACAACTGTCTGTAACTCCAGTTCCTGAGACCCAACACCCATGGCAAAACACCAATGTACATGAAATAAAAATAATAAAATTTAAAAAAAAAAATACCTCCTTTCTCAGTATCCTAGTTTAGAAAGTTATTTCCTCCCACGGTCCTCATCTGTCGCATGCCTGTTAGTGAACCTCTTGCCCTTAGGCTCAGAGATATTGGTAGGAGGCTACCTCACACATCTGTCTAGCCTAACTGGTCACCTTATACCCAGAGGCAAAGAAAGCCCCAGAGAAGTCATAGGACCTGCCTACAATGGCAAAGCCAGTGAGAAGCAGCTGTGGTCCAGATGTGGGCTCCAGCCTTAGTCAGCCCTGTCCCTCCTATGCTAAGTCCCCCCTGAGGTAAGCAGGGAGTGAATGAAAGGTCACTCTGCTGGGAAGGCTTCAACCAGACATACGTTCAGGAGCTCTCACCCAGCCTGCTTCCCATCCTGGTAGCTTGTAGCCCACAGGCTTCCTTGGGGAGCAGCTGTGTGAAAGAGGAAGTGGGTCATTTCTGTTTGGGTCTGTAGGAGAACTGCAGGGGAAAGAGCCACAGAAGGAAAAGACAGCGACCCAAATACGGGCTGGGGTCTGACCTAACCCTTGCCTCTTAGGACTCCTTGCAGCAGCCCTTTGGGGCAGAACTCTTCATCTGGTTTTGCCTTAGAAGAGTATCTAGTCCTAGAGGCTCAAAGCCACACTGTTTTTGTAATCTACCTGTATCGTGTTGTATTGTGTCTGTTGAGTTTAGATGTGGTTATTTTCCCTCTGTAGGCATGTTGTAGAAGTTAGGGCAAATGTACATTACATGTGGTGGCACACGACTGTAATCCCATCACTTGGGAGGCAGAGGCAGGCAGATCTCTGTGAGTTCAAGGCCAGCCTGGTCTACAAAGTGAGTTCCAGGACACCCAGGGCTGTTACATAGAGAAACCCTGTCTCAAAAAAAAAAATTTAAAAAAATTTAAAAAAAGGCAAATGCATTGTTTTGGGGGAAAGGAATTGATGAAATCAAGTTGTCTAATGTTTTATCACTGTTGAGTGCTTAGCAGTTTGAGGCTAATGTACTCATTCTAGACACCAGAAAGTATAGGATATGAAAATGTCTCAAACCACTACAGAATGTACATTATAAAAAAAAAAAAAGGAATTTTCTTACTGAAAATAAACTTGCATATACATTTTTTTCTTGGTATAGATAGCTTTTGATTTCTTAATTTGGCTAAAAAGCTGCACTGATAAGGACATGATTTTACATAAAGAGATAGCATTCAGAAATAATTCTGTGATGGGGAGTCCTTGGATCAATGTGATCAGATCTGTTTTCCTCCTGCAGGAAATCCCTCTGTCACCAACCCCATAAAGACAGTGACAAAATTCACCTCTTGCTTCGGGTGACTGTATTGTTATAGTGTGAGCTCCTGGATGTTAAAAGTTATTCTTTTCCATTCTAGAATATGGTTGAGCCCTTTGTACCCACGAGTTGACCTGGGAAACCACACATCTGGAGAGTCAAGCACCCATTTTAAGGCTGACCTCATCAGTTATTTGATGGCGTACAATGATCCTTCTCTCCAGGAGTGGATAGACACCATCCAAGAGCACGATCTCTCTGAAACCAAGTACGTGTCTGTCCCCTTACCAATATGGGAGGCTGAAAAGGGACTCCTGAATGGCAAGTCACACAAGTCTGGAAGGCAGGGCCTTGGGAAGGAGTGGAGTGGTATTTGACTGTGCTGCATGAGAGGGTAAGGGGATGAGAGCAGAGTTGGTCACTCCGCATCTCGTGGTTCATGGGTATCAAGGTGGTAGTGGGTCTTAAGCCTCCCACGGGGGTGATCGTAGAATTCCTGAGTTCTTTACCTGGTACCTTTGTGCAGGTATCCTGCTGTTAACTGGTTTAGCTAAAAATGAACTTCAGAATAGCGGTCACTATTAAGGAGGCACAGCCCTGGAATGAATTAGCTCCTTGAACTCTTCTGTTACATTAGATTTTATGTGTGTTCTGTGGGTTTGGGGTGTCACAGCACAACTTGTATATTACTTTATTGTATTTTACTTTATCTAGTGTTTACCTTATTGCTTCAACCCCTGGACGCTTTCAAGGAAGTCACAAAGATAACTGGGGACATTTTAGACTTAGGAAGGTAATAAAACTTTTATTATTTTAACATTTAAAATAGTATAATGTGCCTTCTTTCTTCCTTTTCGTTTATGATGGATATCTGTCCCTAGGTCCAAATCCCAACCTGTGATAGACAAGCTCTGTGTTCTTGACTTGTTCCTCAGCCTGCCTTTTGTCAGCTATAAAATGGACAGATTGGTGTCAAGTAGTGAATGTAAAAAATAGAGTGTTCTGTAAGCAGGAAAGCTTGTGGCCTGGAACTTGGTGTCTAGCCTAGGCAATAGAATGCATTTGTGTGATCGCAAATGCTGCAGGTTGATCAGCATCTGCATTTTTCAAGCCACTTCTCATCCAGCTCATGCTGCGTCATAGCTTGGTTCCAAGCAGGCAGGCAGATTAGAATGTATGCACGGAGACAGGAGTCGAGCAGGGCTTTTTTCCGTGTGCTGCTCCGGAGCTGAGCCCACGGTAGAGGATGAGTCTGAGAGCTGTCAGTTCAGTTCTGTTTCCTACAGCATGCTGCAGCACATGGAAACTGAGGTGTGTGTGTGTGTGTGTGTGTGTGTGTGTGTGTGTGTGTGTGTGTGTAAATATTAATACCTGAGCTGCGGAAGGGAAGGCAATACATATTAAACACAACATCAGTCAGAATATGAGTTCCACTGGGGCAGGAGCTGGCCACATTCTTCTCGCTGTCTGCTGCCTCCAGGTAGTACATATTTAAGTGGATAAAATTTCCAAATACTTGCCCAGTTATTCCTCCAAGTTTACGTAAGTGTCAAGGCAGGAAATGCAGATCAATCTTCTGCAGTGTTTTAGGTGGTTCGTATCCATATGTAAATATCCCTTTCATATCAGACAGCCACACTGGAGGCCAAGAACTTTGTCTGTTCTCCCACCCCCACGCCCCTCAGGCCCTTGCATATGCTAGGCTGGTTCCTATGCAGCTGCACCCCAGCCCTGGATGGAGCACAGTGTAAAGGTGAGAGCTAGAAGCTCTTTTCAAAGGCAACAGGCTGGAATGTACAATGGTTTAATCATGTCAGTTTAGTTTAGATATATTAGACAATTGTGATTTCACAATTGTGTTTATCTTGATATTTCTGCTAAGATGGGTCTTTGAAAATGTTTTATTTTGCTTTTGTTTTTAATGCAAATCAAAGAATTTTGGAAGAAACTTCCTGTCCACATATGTCTTAGTTAGGGTTTCTATTGCTGTGAAGAGACACCATGACCATGGCAACTCTAAAGTAAAACATTTAATTGGAGTGACTTATAGTTTCAGAGGTTTAGTCCATCATCATCATGGTAGAGAGCATGGAGGCAGACAGAGAGTAGAACATCTTGCAGGCAACAGGAAGTCAATTGAAACACTGGGCATAGGAAACCTCAAAGCCCAGCCCCACAGTGACACACTTCCTCCAACAAGGCCATACCCACTCCAACAAAGCCACACCTCCTAATAGTGCCACTCCCTCTGAGGTTATGGGGGCCAATGACATTACAACTACCACAGCATAATGTGGTCGGGAGGGGACACATACTTTTAGTATTTAAATAGTTCCCAAAGAAGAAAGTATCTATGAGCATGATGTTGATGGCTAATATTTTCAGAGTTTCCTTGTAAATTAGGTATTCCAAAGATACAGTCCATGTTGTTAGCATTAGGGCATTTCAGATACTGTTGTTACTCCTGTGACTGTTGCATTCATTTTTATTTTGGAGCAGCTTCTGCGGATGCATGCCCCATCTGTACCTAAAGGCGAGTGCTGGCCCATTGTGGGTCAGTTTTCAAGCATTGGTTCCCTGGGGCCTGATGAGTCCAAGTGGCTGTGCTCAGAGTTTAAAGAGAGCTTGCTGGCACCGGGAGAGGACGGCAGAACTCCGGGGAAGAGCACAGTTCCTCTTCATCTGGTGAGGCCTCTTGCTCTCTCACTTCCTAATCTGTAGTCCAGAAGAATTAAGAACCAGCCTTCCTTATAATAGCGCTTTACTCCGTGGAGAGGGGACACTCTTATTTGTGGTCCTGGTGCCACCCAGGCTTCCGGTGTGTTCAGGAGCCTCGGTACAGCCACAGACCTGCCATGTTGTCTCCGTTCTTCTTTCAAGTTGTCAAGCCAAGTGAAGAAATACCAGATATACCACTGCAGAAGAATTAAAGCTCTGTTCATTATATAGAGACCTGTGAATTAATGATTAATTTTATATTCAACTTAATATTAATTTGGCATTTCAGGGGGAAAAACATTTAAATTAATGTATAATTTTTCATCAGTTATATACATGCTTCCTGTAGATTAGTTATTACCAGTTATTTTCCAGCAAGATGGGGATTTTCTTTTAAGATATAATTTTTCTCTTAAGTTTTTTAAACATTTTTATTAACATTTCCATTTTCTTAAAAACTAGTCAACATTCCTTTCTTTCAACATGATTCATGCCAAGCTTTATTGTTTTTTATCTTTTCTTGCTTATTTTTAGATCTATCCTTCTGTGGAAAATGTACGGACCAGCTTAGAAGGATATCCTGGTAACACAGTTGTGGTTTCTCTGTATATTCCCGAAATGCCTTGGGGCATGTTTTGTTTTGTTATGTTATGTTTTGTTTTTCATCAGAATTGGTTAGAAATGGAGAAATGGTTTTCCCTTATCCAGATAAAGCTGATGAAACAGGTGTTGTTGAGCTCTGCAGTGTTCAGAGAAGGGCAGTTTAGGCACTCTGTGCAGTGTGGCTTTCCTCAGCTTTACTAATAATCCAGCGTGTTGATTGTCAAGACAAGATGTCCGCCTACAGTGAGCTCCCTGGCACTCACTGCTGCCTTGACAGCTTGGCTAACATCCTTCTCTGCCCGTGTCGGAGGTTCCATAGTCCTTCCAAATTTACAACCCAGATACAGATACAGTTAAGGCCTAGAGCTAGTGATGATGATTACCTTTTGTGTACTTTAGTTGACATGTCATTTTTCAGGGGCTTCACCTGCAAATGCCTAGTCTTATTTTCTTTAAAAAAAAACAAAAACAAAAACAAAAAAACAAAACTCTCAACTTCCTTCTTCTCTTTTCCACTACTGAGCACTGAGCTTTTAAACAGAGCATCCTCTATAATGCCACCAGCTTATTAACAAAAACCCCAGAGAGCATGCCTCTGGGAGAAACTAAGTCTGATTGGCATTCACGGCCTGCTGGTAGCAGAATGTACTAAATTAAAACTAATTTTGCCCATTTATTGCTTATGAAATTAGATGTGACCTTGCCAAAAGAATCTCAATAAAGCTCAGAGTATATTTGCCATTTGTTACTTTTTAATGACAAAATAAAATTACTTCACTTTGACTCTGGGACACAGGTAGTTTTTCTTTCTGTACTTCTAATAGCCTAGAGCTATTCAAGTGCACTTTTAATGGGGGAGAATGTGGCATTCTCAATGAAGCAACTGTATAGGTGCTTCTACAATGGAATGTTTATAGCTATTTGCAGTAGGAGACAGGGCACACCTTATTGGACCCTAGAGTTGTCCAAAGCCCTCTCTGCACATAGTTTGCTGTGATGAAGTTCCAAGGTATGTTTGGAAAGTCACTGATGAATCTGCAATGGATTTTTCTTACGGAAAAAAAAAATGCACAAGTGTTTGCTGCACATTTTCATATCTTCCAGTCTGTGAGAACCTCCTCTGCCTGCCTGTTTGGAAATGGCAGAGTGGAAAGGCGAAATAGGCGGGCTGGGTTTTGTCACTCACTACCTTCCCGGATGTTCTGCCTCGGACAAAAACTTAGTGATGTGTTTCATACCTCCCTATGGTTGTAAAACAGGCCCAGGTTCTCCCTGTGGTCTTTTCTAATACTTCAAGTCTGTGCGGACATCATCCCCACTGAGTAATTAAGTAATACCTTTTCTTTTCAGATAGTAAACTGTTTACATGTCTCTTCTCCCAGAGAAAGGAAGCCCATGAAGAGAATGTACCTAATTTGAGTTCTGATAGTGTAGATCTTTGATCCCAACTACTCTGGAGACTGAGGGAGGAGGGTCACAAATTCAAGGCCAGCCTAGGCAATTTCGTGAGACCATAAATAAAAAGTAAAAAGGGCCAGGGATATAGCTCAGTGGTAGGGCCCTTGCCTGGCCTGTGTGAGTCCCTAGGTTCAGTCCTCATTACCAAGACAGACACACAGACAGGGAGACAGAGAAAGAGAGAGAGAGAGAGAGCGCCTGATGTAAGCATGGATATTTTCTTTCAATAAACTATTACTTGAGATGAAGTAATGGAAGCAGTTGTTTATCATCTACCCTCTCACTGTTTATAGAGATTTTCTTCTTAATGAAGACGCCTCAAGTTATATTTCATTATTTTTATTTGTTTTCTTTTCCTTCTTTTAAAAGCTGGGGGCTCTCTTCCCTATGGCATCCAGACAGCGGAAAAACAGAATTGGCTGCATTCCTACTTTCAGTAAGTAAGGTTCTCAGTGCTGCTCTTACTTCATTAGGACCAAAAATGTTGTGTCAGTCTGTTCTTTAAAAAAGTACCTTATATAATACAGCTAGATTCTTTCATCTACATATGTTAGTGATAGAAATAATTTAAAACAAGGTTTCAAAAATTTTTGGAATAAGTTTTTAATACCAGAGTAAAATTGATCTCTGTGAGGTTTCTACTTACATATTGTCAGGCAGAGAAAACGATAAATAAGAGATCCTGTTGGGTAGTTTATGGTTTACATAAGCAGTGTTTAGTTCACTTTGCCGAAGCATGAAGTATAACCATCCTGACTCTAGTATGTAGACCACACGCCACACTTGCCAAGTGTAGGGTCTGAGCCTCTGTCTCCAGCATAAAGACGGGGTTTGGTTGCCAGCAGAGCTCAGGAAACCGGTGGTGGGTGGGAAGGGAGAGACTTATCCTTTCCTCTTCCAGCTACAGCACTTACCTGTCCCGAATGTTCTAGACCAACCTCAGTGTCTTACTCATTTCAGTAGTGGCTTTGCAGCTGGGCAGCCAGAAATGAGGGAGAGAGTCCATTTCCGTAGCTTTCTGCTGAAATTCCTGTTGGCCAGCAGCATTTCTGTGGTATTCGCTCCAGATGGAGAGTTGTTCCTTACAGAGCACGTCTATGCTTGGGCTCCTTTCGGTTTCCGATTCTTAGGTTCACGGGGATGAAGAAAATGGTGGCCCTCTTAATCCCAATCCCATGCTGGCACACTGCCTGTTAGCTTCAGGGATTATCCCCTTCCAAGCCAGAGTCACTGCCCCATGAGGGAGGCCATCAAGCCTTGGAACCCTAGTCCTAAGGTGTTGGAAATGTGGGAGTGGTACTCAAAGCCAAACTAAAGCATTTCTGAGTTAGCTCCTGCCCTTTAGCACTCGCCTGGGACTCACTGTATTCCGCTCACTCTGCTTCTCTGGGGAAGCTTCTGTGGGTGCTGCTACTCAGTAGTGTACACTATAGGGCACTCAAGCTTCCTGTTTCCAAGAGCTCACAGTCCAGCAGAGACCTGTGTACACATGTGCAGAAAAGCACAATGAAGCCAGTGTAGTGCGCATGTGCATGCTTGTGTGTACCTATGTGTGCACACATGCGTGTGTACTCGTATGTCAAAGGAGAAGCAGCCCCATGTCCATGGGGTTTGATGCCTTTACGGCTTGTGCTAAATTTCCTTTTTTGACCTCCTTCCTTTTCAGAATGACTGTGTGTTCTGAACAGTGTCATCAGCTACCACAGGTCACGCATCGTGCTCCCACTGTCTTTTTAGATAGGATGTTGCTTCTTGTGCAGTTCCCTAGCATGAGAATTTTGTTGGTCTTGAATTATTTTCTAATTGGTGGCTTATGTCTCTCCTATCACTAGCAAGTGGTCAGCAGAGACTTCTGGCCGAAGCAACGCCATGCCACATATCAAGACGTACATGAGGCTCTCATCAGACTTCAGTAAACTGGCTTGGTTTCTTGTGACGAGGTAAAGCTTCCTTCTGTGTCTCATGGGAGGTCTTGTAACTTCTGCTCTGAAATTGAGTGGAGTCCTAAGAAGTGTTCTGTGAAGAACCGTTAGTCCCCAACCTGTTTCTGTCCCTGAGACTTGAAGGAGGCCTGTGACTAATGTCTTACTGAATGTGTGATCGTTGCTTGATTGTTCATGTCTATCTAGATGTTTCTAAGATTTGCATAAACTTTGGGTTTACTTCTTTTTATATGCTGTAATAATAATAATAGTGATTGAGCAAAACTGACAATTAGGGTAAATACAGAAGAAACATAAAATGTTAAAATGGTTACTTTTTTCTTCTATTAGCGTCTCTTTAGATAATTAAAACTTGAGCAATCAAATCTCTCATGTGCCATTTTAAAAACGTCTTTATTATGATACAATTCACATACCATAAAATCTGTGCACTAAAGTCTACAGTTTAACAAGCTAACATGTTCACAGAATTGTACAATCATCACCACAATCTAATTTTAGAATATTTTAATCACCCCTAAAAGGAACTCAGTACCCACTGACATTTTTGTTTCTTTCTTTTCTTTTTTTTTTTAAAGATAAATTGCTTTGCCCTTTGGAAAATAGAGCTGTGACTAGAACATTATTAGTACCTCGCTCCTAGTCAGAACTCAAGCACTGGGCATCTCTTTGTGATTCAGTAAACTAATTGATGTCAATCACAACTAATTACACTATCACTGAGTGGAATTACTGCTTTAAGACTGAAATGGTACCCAAGAACACACTTCCAAACAAAAAAACCTTGTCACTTTTTTATGGCTAGCATTTGTGCCTGGTTCAGGGAAGGAATACTGACCCAAAGAGGTGGTTGATAAACATGATGACAGAGGCCATCCTAAAGGCTTTTTCAGCCTCAGAGCATAATGGGAAAACATACTTTTGAGTTCTAAAAATAAACACTCAGGATGCTTTTCTGTCATTTAGTAGCTATATAAACTTGGGGATTTATTTAATCTGTGTTTGTTTCCTAGTCTGTAAAAAGGAAGAGGTAATGGCTACATTTGGGGTTACTGTGAGCGTTAAATGAGGTGTCAGAACTGGGTACATGGGATAGAATGGGTCCTCAGTGTGCGGTGGCAGCAGCTGTGCATGATGGCAGTGGTTACACACAGTGAACAGACAGACATGCAGGCAGAATGCTCACACCCATTAACATCGATTGTCTGATCTCCCTCCTAATAATGGGCCATCATTAGGCAGCTTTCTACCTGTGTGAGGGTATCTTCACCTTCAATAACTCTAAATTTGTAGAGAGGCCAAGTCATCCTCTTTAAGATTTCACAGTGTATATGTATTTCTTTTCTTTTATGTAGTTAATTTGTTGAAAAAATGTCTCACAATGTCGCTCAGGCTGGCCTTAAACCCATGGTAATCCTGCTTCATCCTCCCTCCCCAGTGCTGGGATTACAAGCGTGGGCCATCAGGCCTGGCTCAGTGCGTGTGTGTGTGTGTGTGTGTGTGTGTGTGTGTGTGTGTGTGTGTGT